>JBBPBX010082988.1:0-15621 GCA_038048925.1 Garcialebias charrua | reverse complement strand
ATATTAATAATAATAATAATAATAATAATAATAATAATAATAAATTCAATTTATACCGCACTTTTCATTAATAAAAATCTCAAAGTGCTACAACAATAAAACAAGTGATAAAATCAAGTAAAATCAATAATGATATCAACTAAGATTAAAGACAGAATCATGTGGAGGCAGAATAGGCCTGCTTAAAAAATAAATAAATAAATAAAACAAGTGATAAAATCAAGTAAAATTAATAATACTATCAACCAAGATCAAAGATAAAATCATGTGGAGGCAGAATAGGCTTGCTTAAAAAGAAAAGTCTTTAAGCCGTTTTTGAAGTCAACCAGTGACTGTGGAGCTCTCAGGTAGTTCCATAGGCGGGGGGCAGCCACACAGAATGCCCGGTCTCCCATGGTCCTTAACTTGGTTCGTGGAATGTGAAGTAGATTACTGTTCTGTGATCGTAGAGACCGGGTGGATGAATATGGTGCAAGAATGTCCTTTAGATAGTCAGGTGAAGTTCCGTGTAAGCATTGATGTGTAATGAGAGCAGTTTTGTACTGAATTCTGTAGGTGACAGGAAGCCAATGGAGGTTATGGAGAATGGGTGTAATATGTTCAAATTTACGAGCTCTCAATAAAATCCTTGCTGCACTGTTTTGAATATATTGAAGCTTCTGAAGATTTTTGCCAGGGATTCCAATAAACAGGGAGTTGCAGTAGTCGATGATAGACAACATCCAACATCCGCAGGGTGCTTGTAGCAGGGTGCTTGTAGGAGCATTCATGTAGATAATGTCACCGTAATCAACGGAGGGAAGGAAAGTCACAGTTACAAGGTGTTTCCTAGAATTCAGAGATAGACATGATCTGTTTCTGAAAAATAAACCCAGTTTAACTTTCAGCTTTACTAGGTTTTCCACGTGGAGTTTAAAAGAGAGATGTGAATCGACCAGGATACCCAAATATTTATAGGAATCAACAAACTCAATAGGGACACCATTTGAGGATAAAATCAGAGGAAGAACTGCTGGGACCGACTTCCTGTTTGAAAAAAGCATCCCTTTAGTTTTATCAGCATTTAGGACAAGTTTGAGACGGAACAAATCTGACTGGATTACGGTATATCAAAAGTGTATTGCAAAAGCTGGAAAGCCTTAGCAACTGTTTTAGCGCGACAGTAAACAACTGTGTCATCAGCATAGAAATGTAAGAATGCATCAGGGATGCTGACCTACATGTAGATTGTAAAGAGGGTTGGTCCTAAGACTGAGCCTTGTGGTACACCACTGTTGACTGTTAAGTAACTGGAAGAAGTACCGTTAATGTTGACCACATTGCCTCCGATCGGAAAGATAGTTAGAAAACCAACCAATGGTGTGATCTGAGAAACCAATGTTCTGAGAGCTTATGACACAAGATGTTATGATCCACTGTGTCAAAAGCTTTAGACAGGTCTAAGAAAAGTGCAGCACAATAGTCCTTAGCATCCAATGCTTCAACAACATCATTCAGAACCTTCAGTGAAGCAGTTGTTGTGCTGTGTTGTTTCCTGAAACCAGATTGATGGAGAGGTAAGATATGGCAAATGAGTCAATGTGCACACTTTCATATATAGCTCCTTTCTATCTGATCAAGATACTCAAAGCACTTTACAACACAATCTGTGTCCTCATTTATCCATTCACAAAACACTCTACTAGATCTAATGTATAGATTAATCAGAGCTTTATCACATTCATACACCAATGGGACACACAGGACACAATGAGGGGTTCAGTGTCTTGCCCAGGGACTCTTCAGAATGTGACTGCTTGTGGAATCGAACCCCCAACTCTCGCATTGGAGGACAACTGCTCTAACCACTCAGCCACAGCTGCCCCTAAGTAGCTAAGGTCTGCTAACCCTAAATATGAACATAAGCATACAGTGTGAGTAACCCACCCATCCATCCATTATCTTTACGCGCTTCTTCCTTTTTGGGTCACCATTAGTCACTGGTGTCTATGTCCAGCTATCACTAACCTATAGGTGGGGGACACACTGTACAGGTCTTCAGTCCATCACAGGGACACATATACACATAGAGACAAACAACCATTCACTCTCTCACTCTCACCTAGGGTCAATTTAGAGACACCAATCAGTCTAACATGCATGTTTTTGGTCTGTGGGAGGAAACTGGAGTAAACCCACGCATGCTCCACCCGAAAGGCCTGCCCAGGGTTTGTTCCCGTGACTTTCTTCTCGCTGAGACAACTGATCTGCCAACTGCACCACCATGCCACCCATGTGAGTAACCTTTTAAAGAAAAGAAGACAATTGTTCCAAACAAAATTAATTTTCTAAAAAAAATAAATCAAGTGTATGCTGGTGAAGATTCTCAGTCGTCCAGGACATGATAAAATCAAAAAAGGCGTTCAATACAGGATCAACTGGACAGAACCCCCACACACAAACAGAGTGGTGTGGTGTATGCAGTCCAGTGCAGCGAGGTCTGCTCAGACCGTTACATTGGAGAAACGAAGCAGCTCATCCACAAAAGAATGTCTCAACATAGGAGAGCAACCTCCTCTGGACAAAACTCAGCTGTTCACCTCCACCTCACGGACAAGGGTCACTCATTTGAGGACCAGAATGTGCAAATTTTGGACCGAGAGCACAGATGGTTTGAGAGAGGTGTGAAGGAAGCTATTTATGTTAAGAGGGAAAAACCTTCTCTCAACAGAGGAGGAGGTCTGAGATTTCAGCTTTCCAAGACTTATAACTCAGCTTTGGAACTGATTCCGAAACGTTCTACACCGGATGGGAACAGAGGTGTCTTGTCTGTAAATTAGACTAACACATTTCTTTGAGAAGCCTCTGTTTGTTTGTTTGGGAGTTGTTTGTTATCAATTTACATACAGTGTTGTGTCTTCTGTCAGAGACCTCAAGGGAACCCCCTACTGTTGAGGTGTGATCTGTCAATTTACATGTATGTGTTATCTCAGCTTGAAACTGACACATGATGGTGCGTGGCTCTGTTATAACCCCAAACTTTGCACAGTTGTTCATGGAATTGAGAAAGCCTCCCGGATGGGAGTCGAAACGTTTTCTGCAACAAATAAAGTCCAGTTGATCCTGTATTGAACGCCTTTTTTGAATAAATCAAGTGTTTTCTCTACAGCTGTAATTCTTTACCATCTTTTTAATTTAGATATACAGTACAGTAAATGCATTGCATGATGTTTTATAATGAACATTGTATCAATTAATCGTTTATAAACATTGTCAAACTAAAATATTCAAGTAAATAATGTGCACACGGGACATGTTCATTTGCCAACTTTCCAGTAGTTTTATTACAGTTCCAGCTTTCAGAACTGTCAGTGAAGGGCTCACAAACACTTCATGTTTTTCTAAAAAAGCTAAGTCTGGTCCTCTGGACATTCAGAAAACAAAACAAAACAAACAAACAAACAAAATGTCCAGAGGACCAGACCTTAGCTTTTTTAGATTTTTCTACCTGGATTATTGAGCATGCATCAGGGTACTTTATGTTTTTTCTGCAGAGCTGGGTGACAGTATGACCCAGCATTATTTGTCCCTTTAGTCAAGCTTCGCACCAAGTGGAGTTTCTGGATCGCTTTCTGTCCACTTTAGTGTCTGGTCTGTCGAGTTGGCGGCTGCTGCCTGTGCACAGCTGGCGGGACCATCCCGCAGCTGGCCTGCAGTGCAGCTAGTTAGCTAGCGAGCTAAGTCGTTGGGAGCTGCATGTGTTCAATGTGCTCCGTGAAATGTCACGCGTTTGTTTGCGGTCACGTCAAAACGTAGGAATTTTTGCGGCATTGCTTGTTTGAAATGTCATTAGTACTAATGCTAAAGTAAGGTTAAGTTCTGTTAGCAGAGTCGAAATCAAGTTAGCATAGATTGTTGTAGCAGCGTTTCCGGTGATTTTCAAAATACATGTACTCCGTGCGGACTTACTTATTTTTACAAGTCTAACAGACGAAGTTTAGGAGATTCAATCATTTACTTACACACGTGTGCTGTAAGCGTGTTATTATAATCATTGTTATCAATGTACATAAGCCTAAATAACGCAGCATGGTACGTTGTGAGTTTTATTTTGAAGACCGGATGCGTAGTTTTCTTCTTCTGCTGCTAAAATCTCAAACTGTCTGGAGCCACTCTTGATGGGAGGTTGTTCAGTCGGAGTTCAGGTCGTTAGCTTTAGCCACCACACACACACAGTCATCCGCTGTTGACTGTGTGCCAGCATGCTAACAGGGACGGTGTAACCGCAGCAGCACACTGCAGTCTCTGAGCCTCCTCCAGCCGAGCTCCACCATGCGACAGTGGTGTGTCCCCGCTGCGACCCCGCGGGCTGAGCCCCGAGTCCCGGAGCTTCTGTCCGTGTCCCCCACTTCATCAGGTGAGAGAAAACAAAACGGCTCGGTGGTTAGTCTTATTTTAACACACAACCTCTTGGTTCGGAATGCTTTACATTTACAGAGAAAGAACCGTTATATCATGTAATAAACAGGCTGACTTATTACGCTCTCAAAACGTCTAATTTAACACCGAGTCCTCCTGAAAATCCAACAGGACCGCTAACAAAACTGGACTTGCTGTGTTTTGACACTTGGATGTGTTTAGGTAAATTCGGCATATCACTTTTATCTCATATGAACTTTCTGAAAACAGCAGGTGTCTTCCTTTTGCAGCTAACTTATAATGTTAGGGGAGGTCCTCAAAGTAAACAAACATCTGAAGAATGGGTTCTGCTGCTGTACTGAAGGTAGTGAAGTATTTACTCAAAAAGAGAGCATTGTGATTTCCCATCCTGAAGCAGTAAAAGTTACACACATTTCTTGAAGGAATGCATATCACCCGCTGCTTTTCATTGCACATATTTAAAATTAAACCAGTGAGACGGAACAGAGTTAGAGCCATTTTGGACACACCTTGTAAATTATGTTCTGCAGGATAGCATACCGTTTAGCAAGATCTGGTAAGATGTAGGGCTGTAGTGATACAATAATCTCACGATACGATACACGATATTCTGCTCACGATACAATATATATTGCGATATTCAGCAAACGATACAATTCAATACACTTGCGATTTTCTGAAAGATTTTAGATGGACAAGAGTGATTTTGGTGACATTTTGAGACTATTATAGACTTGGATTGAATTAATTTAACTGAAAACGGATTAAAAGCACCAACTACACAATACCTGGCTCTGGTTGGACATGGACACAGACTTAAAGTTGACAGCTGGACAAAATTAATCAAGTGGTGAGAAAACATGTTTCTTTTAATTGAAACAGTAAAAACTGTAGCTTACATGCATTTGTAAAGTAAATAAAGTGAACCAAGTGCCCTGCTCTGAATAGTTTGAAACCTTTTTAACCTTGACACTTAAAATCTGAAGGAATCACTCTGCTTGGTAAGTAAACAGTAATATGACTTCTCCAAAACAGTCGAACATTTAACTTCAAATGCACCCATCTTAGCAGAGCAGCTTAAGGCCTGTAGATAGACCCTGACTAATAAGTGAACTCTAAACAGAAAGTCTACTCTGCAGACCAAGTGAGCTACATTCTCCACAGATTTTTGTTTAGAAATAGAATCTGATCGACGTGCTCTGGGAGAAGTGCACTTCTCTGCGCAGTGATGATATCTCCAGAGGTGGAGAAGACTCTCTCTGAGGATACACTGGTGCCAGGGATGCAGAGGTACGATACTTGCGGATGAATATCGATTTTTTTCAAGGAAAGAAAAAAATGATATATATCGCGATATCGATATTATTACACAGCCCTAGTAAGATGTGACGTCTGTCAGAGAATGTGTTGAGGATGACTCTCAGCTACCAGACGTTAACCGGTAGCTCCATTCATGGACTTATTCTGGAGTTGTGTCACGGGGCAGCAGCTCTCTTTCTACAGCCACCTCTTCCAGCTCTTCTGAAAGGACTTCAAGCTGTTCCCAGGCCAACCGAGTCAGTTCAGCATGTCCTCCTGAGTCTTTCCCGGGGTCTCCTTCTAATTGGACATGTCCAGAAAAACTCCCTAGGGAGGTGTCCAAGAGGCATACTTTCACCTCATCTGGCTCCTCTCGATGTGGAGGAGCTTCTCTGGGTTAACTGAACATCCTACCCTATCTCTAAGGGAGAGTCCAGCTACTGTGCTGACAAAACTCATTTCAGTTGCCTTCCACAATCTTGTTTTGTCAGTGAAAGTTTGACCATAAACAAGGGTATGATTGTAATCCAACCGTTAGGTCATAATTGTGGCTGAATATCCATGAATACTTACCAAGAGCTTCATTCAAGTCTGTTCAATGATTTTGTGAGATATGTAAGCACACTGACATGAGCAAATACACCTGTCAACTTTGATGGCGGGCGATAATAATACATAGTTTTTGCTGAAAGGATCGTCTGTTAAGTTATGCACCCAGAGGTGATCTTACTTTGATTCCACTCTGGATAAATTGACCAAGGTTAGCCTTAAGTGTCTGTGCCAAGTGTTTGAAAGGTTGCCAGAACTTTAAATGACCCACAAGTTCTCCAGAGGGGAATGCAGTCCGTCTCCCCTGAGTGCATTTCTATAAACAGGCTTGTGTACTCCGAGTTATTGGGTATTAATTAAATATTTTTGTCGTGATTTGCTTTCAAAGGATGTAAGATCTGCAACGAATGCGGCGTATTAAAATTCATATGGTTGCATCTTATTTGTTTAATCTATTAATAATTCTTTGATGGGATAAATTTAGCTGCATCGCTCTTCTAGGTGGCACTTTATCAAATGTTGTGTTGCAAATTATCTGGTGGTGGAAACAAAACGAGGCAGATCTTGTGTTCCACGTAGTTTACTGGTGTCAGATGTGCCTTGACGAAGTGTGCACCCCGCCCACGTTGTGTCTGCAGAGGCTAGAGTGGAGTGCTGCGAGGTGGAGCCGCGCTACACCATCGAGCAGATCGACCTCCTGCAGCGCCTGCGTCTCTCCGGCATGACCAAACCGCAGATCCTTCACGCCCTGGAGTCCCTGGAGAGGCTGGACCCAGACCACCGCCCGTCGCACTGTGACTCGCACCCCAACCTCGCCCCCGCCACGACCGCTCCGGCCCCGTCTTCGTCCTCGTCGTCCTCCTTCTCCTCGCTCTCCCTGGCCTCTGCCACCACGCAGACCTCCGGCTTGGACGGCGCCGCGCTGTCTCCCAGCAACAGCTACGAGGCCTCGCCCCCGCCGCTCTGCCCGCCCACGGTGGCGGCTCAGCGGTCGTTCAGCTACGACATGATGGGCGACGAGGACTGGGACCTGGAGGAAAAAGTGGAGGAGTATATGAGGTGGGGAAAATGGTCCTAAGAGCTCGATGGGCTGGAAAGTCAGAGCAAAAGAAAAGTAGAAAGAATGAGAGACGTTCTAACTTCATATGATGACAGCTAATGTCCCCAAAGGTGCAGTCTTATTCTCCAGAATTGTACTGGAGTTAATTCAGGTCAGGTGTTTAGGGAAAGCTAGAAAATGATCAGTGAATAAGGTTAGTGAGAGCCTAGGCTGCTGTTTTAACCACTGCGTCATGGTTCTTTTACAGGACAGACAGCAACCTGGTGAAGGAGGAGATCAAAAGTTTCCTCAACAACCGCAGGATCTCTCAGGCCATCGTGGGCCAAGTCACAGGTACCCTGCTTTCTCTGTGCTGCTTACCAAGTGCCTTTAAAGTAACGCACCTACACAAAATACTTCATATTAAAGGTCCACTGACATCATCTTACAAGTTTGCATGAAATGATAGAAGATGTATATATTTTATCATTCCACTATGTTCGTTTTTGCAAACAAAAAGATAAATTAATGAAAATTCCTTCCAAACTGAGTCTAAAATTAAAAACCACTTTTCTCTCTGAAAATTCCGACTACAAGCGAATGCAACATTTGTGACGTAGGAAGGAGAACGTCTTTAGAACGCCCCGAACAAGAAATAAAACAACAAAATTATCAATCTAAGTTAAGATTTGAGCTATTTGTCTTTAGTTTTGGAAGCAGGAAGTTAGATGAGCAGAAACAGCAGGTTCTAATTTAGGTCTGCACCCGTATGTATTTGACTCTTACCTGTTCAGGAAACAGGGAGCTCAGTCCGAGGGGAGGCAGCTTTATTTATTCCATTTTTGACGAAGGTCTTACATCTTTTGGGAAAGTGAAAAGGCTCACTTGTTCACTGATGATATTAGAACACCCAAATGCAACATAACCGGCATTTTTCAAGTTTTACACAAAAAAAAGGCGATCTGGCTGAGAATGAATATGCGTTAATGGCAGACGAAGACTGAAGGTCCTGCTTCCTACGTCACAAATGTTGCATTCGCTTGTAGTCTAATTTTTCAGAGAGAAAAGCTGTTTTTAATTTTAGACTCAGTTTGGAAGGAATTTTCATTAATTTATCATTTTGTTTGCAAAAATGAACATAGTTGAATGATGAAATATATATATCTTCTATCATTTCATGCAAATTTGAAAAACACTGGTGGAGGCCTGGTTCTAGTCGTGTTTGAACTTGATCCAGTCTCCACACAGGAGCTCTAAAGCTCAGTCAGAGTGAGCAACTGATTCTTGGTCACCTCTCACATGAAGACCCTTCTTATAGTATATATATATATATATATATACTGTATATATATATATATATATATATATATATATATATAGGTACTTCTTATAGTAAATGTGTGTCTCAGTCTAATGTGTGCTTAATAAAAGGACTTTAATGGTCAAATCAGCTGTATTCACTGCCTCGGTGCTCTGGAAGCATGCAGAGGGAGGAAAAAAATGAGGAACGCTGCTTGTTTTTTCGAAATCTAACAAGAAAAGCATATAAACCAATTGCTTGTTCGCTCGAAATTATAGCAAAGGTGTGCCTCAGCTGAACTTTTACTTAATAAATGCACTTTAATGGTCGAATTAGCTGCATGTTGCCAGTGCGGTGCAGCAAAATGAAGCTGAGCTTCAAGCAGTTAGCAGAACGATGGTAGGTGTACTGTGGCAAAGCTGGCGGAGATTCTCAGTCATCCAGGACATTAAGACAAAAACAATACAGTAGAGTATAAAGTATAATACATAAAGTCCAGTTATTTTTGTCTTTAACTTTTTTGAATTTGTCATTATAGCCACGTTTACCTATTACATGATACAACGGCATGCCATTCTGCTGTTACTACTCTTCTCCCATCAAGTGGCTGAAAATGGTACTGTTCAAATTTATTAATTTTTTTCAGTCAGTGAATGAAAACGGTCACATCTCAGCCAAAAAATGGTTTCTAAATGTGGGGGAAAAAAATAAACATGTCACTTCAGCTTATAAGTCGCAGGGCATGTAAATTATGCAAAAAACCGTGACTTATAGTGCGAAAAATACGGTACTTTCATCTGAGAACTATGGAGGCCACTGAGGTGATGGGAACCTTCAGGGCAGCAGAAATGGTTTTGAAGCCTTTCAGTACCTCGCCTGTCTCTTAGGGCAAGTACCGTAATTTCTGGACTATAAACTGCTACTTTTTCCACACACTTTGAACACTGTGGCTTATACAATGTTGTAGTTAGCATTCAGAACAAGCGTTCAATACAAAAACAACTGGACTTTATTTGTATGTATTTGTATTGAACACTTGTTCTGAGACATGTTTTGGGCAGCTATGTGAGCGGGTGTGAAGAAGCTAAATGTTTTTGGCGGCAGGAAGCTCGTTAGCCCGTCCAAAAACAAACAAACAAAAAAATCTATAAATTATCCGCAGCATTGTATAAGCTGAGGGGTTCAAGGCATGTGGAAAAAGTAGCAGCTTATAGACCAGCAATTACGGTATTTGTATAATAATTGAATGAAGCTTGTTTTTATAATGTAGCTGTTTTTAATATATCATTTCTATTTACTTTTCACTTTATCTGCTTTTATATGATTGTCTCTTGTCTGTAACGCATCTGTGTTCTTTGTTTGAAACAGGTCCCTCTTGTAAATGAGTCCTCGAGACTCAATGAGACTAACCTGTATAAATAAAGGTTGAATGAAAATTACTTTAATGCATTAGTGCATTAGACAAGAAGAGATTACGCTTTACAAGTTGCAGTAAATTCACCTTTTTTTTTTCTTTTTAAATTCAGTTGCTTCCTTTAAAACGTTCAGCATTAAATCTCATGCCCTTGGTTAAAGTACAGATGGCTTCATTAGCTTAACAGGACGTGTTCCCGAGCTGAAGCCGCAAACATGCTGCCAGGTGGTTGTAAAATAAATCAGTTCCATGTTTAACGACATGTCCGCTCTCCAACAGGCATCAGCCAGAGCTACATCTCCCAGTGGTTGCTGCAGCAAGGCCTGGAGATGAGCGACTCCAAGCGCAGAGCCTTCTATCGCTGGTATTTGCTGGAGAGGAATAATCCAGGTGAGATGCAGGTCAGCAGAGCATGTTTGGTCAGGAACACAGATCAGTGCCAGGTGCAGCAGATAATGACGCTGCTCTGTGCACCAAGGTCAAATGTCAGACTAATGATGATCGGTTAGACGTTACCAGTCTTATTTAAATGGGATATTTGTTTTGTTGTGAAAATGGTGCACTGCTAGCTGACCTTTCCCGTTCATCTTTCCTGTTTACCCCCCTCGTCCCATCCTCCTGCATGGCAACACGCATCTCTAATTCGCCCTCCTAACACCCATCCTGGTCCTCAAGGGCTGCGAGGTTAAGGAAGGACACAAGACAGATCTATAATTTCAGAAAGAAGACGCATGATGAAGGTAGTCCCGTCACAGGAGATTCTAATCGATGAGGCTTCTGGTTAGGAAATGAAACTGTAGTGGGTGGAGGTGGTTCGTCTGTACGAGAGCTAGAGTAACAGCTTCTGACCTCCTCGTGTCCTACAATACAGCTGCTTGGAAAAATGTTGCTCAATAGCCTGTTTGTGGTGTGTTGTTTTTGTCTGGTATCCAACAGCGTGCATGCAGTCATGAGATAAAGAAAGTCCACCCTCTGTTAGCTCCAGGGTTTTACAGATCCAGACCTTCCATCAAGGCATTATTTATTATAACAAAAATTAAACCAACTGTGTGAAAAACTGAGTCCACCTTTGCTGCTTTCTGAGCTTTTTTTTTCTCCTTTCGGCTGCTCCTTCTTCAGGGGTCACCACAGTGAACTAAGTCACACGAAGTCTTGGCAATTATTTTTTACGCTGGATGTCCTTCCTGACACAAGCACAGACCATCGAGCTACCACAGCCCTCTGTGTGGAGCAGAGAGCTGCTGTCTAGGGAGCCCAGGGGCCTCATGTATCAACGGTGCGTACGCACAAAAACCGTGCGTACGCCATTATCCACGCAAAACTCCGTATGTATCAAAACAGAACTGAACGTGGAAATGTGCGCACCGCCACGGCAGCTCCAGAGCTGGCGTACGCACGTTTCTGTGGTTTTTGTTCCTTTGGCGACACTTACAGGTGATTCTGGAAACTGTTCATGATGGGGAAATAATTATTATTTCCACCCAAACACACATGATTAACAATTATTACATCCACATGGACGCAATCAGAATATAACCTGCAAAAAATATAAAAAACAGAAAGACTGAATAGTTCTGCACAGCTTAAATTCTTGTTTTTTGTTCATTTTTAGCTGTTTTAGCAGTTGAAGAACGTGATGCATGATGGGACAAGACGACATTCCTCTGTTGCAGGGTATATTTAAATGAAAACAACGTTTTTCTTTGTTTTTAATTCATTCCAGAATTAAAGAACACAAGAAAACTATTTTAAAAAAACCACAAGAAATCCTCTTTTTCCTTCATTTCATGTATTGTTTCATTTCATGTTGTTCTTTCTAAATAGTGTTCTTGTGTTCTTTAAATCTGGAATGAATAAAAAAAAGAAAGAACGTTGTACCATGCGGGAATCGAACTCATGATCTATGGGACGGAAGGTGAGCACGCTACCCACTGACCTATCTAGGCATGTTAAAATAGCTTGGTCAACTTCTCGTTTAAAAGTGGACGGTTTGTTGTGCGCTGAGCGTGCCAAACAAAACCTTCTTCCGTGCCTCTCTACCTCACTCAGAAGTGTCTCCAGTTCACAGTCCATGAAGTTCCTCTTTTTTCCACGTTTCGACATGATTTGCAATAGAGCAATGACGACATTCCTAACGTGCAGGGCATATTTAAATGAATTTGCATATTTATATGGAGGCGTGTCAAAGGCGGAGTCGGCCACTCTCATGTGCGCTCAATTCCACGTTGATTGTGATGTACAAAAGGAATGTGCGTGGATTGCGGCGTACGCACAGTTTGATACATCTGGATTTTTTTGTGCGTGCGCAGTTTTCTGGATTTGACCGTACACAACTTTTCAGTAAGCAATCCACGCAAGTCTTTGTACATGAGGCCCCAGGGGAGCAGATGGTGGGGGTTAAGAGCCTTGCTCAAGGGCCCAGAGTGGGGCATGTGATGGTGGAGGCAGATTTGGATGCTTCATCTGTCTCACCCACGTTTTGATGTGGTCGGTACCGGGAGGTCTGATGTCTGTGTCACCACGTCCTGCTGCTTTCTTAGGATTAAAGTGAGAAAATAGGTGGGTATATCTGGGTTAACTGATTGTTGGTTTGAGCACCTCTGGAGCAGACAGATGTGTGTTAACACAATGCATCAGCAGTCACCTTGGAGAAGCAACATTTCCTGTCAGTTATTTTGGGAATGGTCACATTCATGTCCAAACTATGTACGTAGAGTTCATTCTACAGTGGAAAAACATAATTCACACGTGGCAAACATTTAAGAGAGCTGCCAAACATTTTATGAGTGGACGTCCCAGAACCCCTGAGATCACACAAGGCATTGAAAAATTACTAATAAACCCAACAGCTCCACCTCAAGCTCTACACTTAGTCAACAGGTTAAAGGTCGTGATGAGGCATTTAGAAAAAGATCAAACATGTCTGGTTTGTTTTGAAGAGCTTCAGGAGAAAATGTCTTTTGTCTAAAACCAACATGGCTGCTCGACTGAGTTTGTAAATTTTCATCTGAATGAAGCACAAGACTTCTGGAACAAAACAAGACAAATATGTTTACCCATAATGCACAGCAGCATGTATGCTGAAAACCAAACGGCTCCTAGCGGCTGTCAGCACGGTGGTGGAGGGATGATGGTTTGGGCTCCTTGCAGTCACTGAGTCCTTCATGAACTCCTCTACAGACAGATGTGAGGACATCTGTCCAACAGCTGGAGCTTGGACCAAACAGGGTCAAGATGCAGCAGAACAATGATCCAAACAGCAGCTAAACTACAGAACAGCTGAAATAAAAGAAGAAGAAGAATCAAGGAGCTGTGACGGTCCAGTTAAAGTCCAGAACCTCCACCTGACTGACCAGCTGTTCAGAGAGCTGAACATCTGTAAACCTCAATGAGCTGAAGCTGCGCTGCAAAGAGGAGTGGGACAAAGATCCTGCACAACCATGTGAGACTCTCCAGAAAACCACAGCAGAGTTGTTGCTGCTGCAGGAGCTTCTACAAGCTGCTGGTTCTGGGGATGGACTTAGTTTTTCACACAACTTTTCCTTTTTCTTCAGTAAATAACGACACAGTGGAACCTGTTGTCAGTTTTGTTTCCACGAGGATAGATTTGAATACAGTAGTCCCTCGTTTATCACGGGGGATCTGTACCCTGAAGCCCCGCGATAAGTGAAAAACCGCGAAGTAGGGATAGTAGTACAATTTTTTAGTACAGTATTTATATTTATATAGGCATTTTAAACCCTTCCCACACTCTTGCAATATTCTAAACAATGTTTCTAAACTGTAAATGTTCTAAAAGAGAACAGAATGTCATGATTTCAGCTCCCTGCCTCCGCTGCTCTCAACCGCTGCAAGTGCATTTGGCCACGCCCACTTCTACACTCTGCATGGAGAACAGCTGATCAGCTGCAGCAGGAAGTATATCCTGCAGTGTGGGCTGCACACAGGCGCTAAATAATTTAAAATAATTTATTTTAAATAAAAATTCCATGCCGATTGTGCGGCTCATCCGTCAATCAGCCGATTGTGTGTTAATGTCCAATTTTATTTTGAAAACCCGTGATAGAGCGAGTCCTTGATAAACGAACTGCGAAGTAACGAGGGACTACTGTAATTTCAGAACCTGACAAAGACCTTTTTTTTGTTTATGCCGATTTTTAAAACCCAACAATTGAAAGAGGGTCGACATATTTTTTTCCCATGAGTGTAAATTCTGTATGATTTTTTTTTTTTTTACTGTATTTTCATTATTTGATTATTTATTTTTGAGAAAAGCAACACCCTTTAAAATGAACATCTGTTTTCACTCCATGTTCTTGAGTTGGTTTTGTTTTCCTGAGCTCAGCTTTGCTTCAGCCCCTCCATAGTCTCCCCCCTGATGCTGGAGGTCCTCTGGTGCTGGTTTTCATCCCCACACAGCTAACACACTCTTTAACGGTGATACTAACAAGAACCAGGTTTTCTGCAGTTTAAACTGGCCGCAGTGCTTTGCTACTCACAACCTCCTGCTGACCCGCTCATCGTCAACGAGGTTCGCCTGAAAAACAAACTTCTAGTTTGCAAATCGAGTGCATTTCATGACAAAACAGACATTTGTTGGCGATTAATAACTTTCTGGAGATGTGACCGGTCTGCAGGAGTGTTTCAGTTTCACACAGAAGCACACATTTATCAGCAGCTCTTCAGTTTGTTTCGGCCACGACTGGTTCTGGCCTTCCTGATTATTGGTTTTGTCCCAACTGAAGGGCTGAGGTGGAGTGAAAGCCAGCACAGTGTGAGTCTGCTGCCCAAGGCCAGGGGAGGGGACAGAGACAGGACGGTATCAGGGGCAGGTGGCTGCCTCCCCAGGTTCCTCCCCAACCCCAACACCACCCTCAACCCCGGCCACAACTCGTCATGGAGCAGGCAGAGAGAGCTGCTGATGCACTTGCTGCCGTGGTACACAGCCGCCGCTGCCGCCGCAGCTGCTGCCCAGGTCCAGCCAGGTAACCGTGACCTCCCTGCCCACCCCCCAATCCTCAGCTACGAGCTGCACCAGCTGGCCTCGGGGTCTCTGCTCTGTGTTCATGTCAGCACCCTCTAGTCCAATGGCTGCTCCACACTCTGTCGAGCCTTTGTTTCAGCTGCACGTCTGTTCAAGCATCATTAAATTTTTAATTGCTCATATTTGGGAACAAATCAGACTTTTAGTAGACGCACTCATTTCTGTTTTCTACAGAACCTAAAGAACCACAAGAGCACATTTATTTCAATTTGACTTGGGAAATCTGTATAGAATTATTATACGTGCATCTCTGTAGAAAAAAGTTAAATCAGGTCATCTGGACAGTTTCTTTAGACCTGATTTAACCTTTTTTGTATTTATCTACCTAACCGGTAGATCAGGGGTGTTCAGACTTTTTCAGCATGTGAGCTATTTTTGAAATGATCAAGTCAAAGTGATCCACCTACTATAAGGCCCCGTTTACACGAAAACAATCTGTGGAAACATTAGTGATTTTTCAATGTTTATTGGGGGTAATAAACAAAAAATAAGCTGGTTTACATGAAAAATGCTGTAGTTTTCATGTCAGTCGGGTTGCCAGATAAGAAATTATGAAC
>JBBPBX010082984.1:0-15621 GCA_038048925.1 Garcialebias charrua | reverse complement strand
GTTGTTTTGTTTTATTTTTTGAATGTCCAGAGGACCAGACTTAGCTTTTTTAATATTTTTCTAACTGGATTATTGAGCATGCATCAGGGTACTCGTTTAAAAAAGTTTTGTCATGGAAACGTATGAAATTTGGGTTGAAATAACGTACCATCATCATTATTGTCATGGATGTCATCAGTTGTTGTAGAGTTTGTTGCAGCTTCCACAGGCTGGTCAAGCGTCTCCTCAGGCATTTCTTCGCACTCTTCTGATGGGACTTGTACTTCATCATTGTCATCTGATTCATTCTCACTTTCCATCTCTTCAGCATCACTTAATTGAATTTCATCTGAGAAAATTCCATTTTAAAATTCAAATTCATTAATTCATTCAACCTTTAATTATACAGGTTAATCACACTGAGCCTTACGGACTGATTTGCAATAGAGACTTGAATTTAACAGAGTGATGACAATAGTGGACTACAAAGAACCTTAAAGGATTTGTACAAATTGAAAAATTTAAATATACATCAGTGTTTCCCCTAGTTAACTTGCCATGGCGGGGTGCTCATCTCATCCATGATTTTTCTTGATGGGTAGGGACGGAGACATGTTTGAGCAAATCTTATACAACAGTTTTTGAGCAAGGGTGGGGGGAGGGTGCATTCAGCATGAGGGAAGAGGCATCTTTAACTTTTTAGCTAGAGAGCCTGTATTTCATACTGCTACCTTAGTGCCAGTGATGTCACTAACGCGTTACAAAGTAACGCGTTACTCTTGTCGGACCACTTTTTTCAGTAACTAGTAATCTAACGCGTTGCTTTTCAAAATTCAGTAATCTGATTAAAGTTACTTTCTCCAAATTATTGTGCGTTACTTTTTTGTCATTTTCTGTAGTAATTTTATTTTTATTTCCTCGTCTCGGCCGGGGAGTGATAAAAAAAAAAGACGCGGAAATTCAGTCAGCTGCGGGCTGTTTGAAACCTGACACCACACACCATGCAGCGCATGTGTTTTGTCAGGAAACAGACTGGACTGAGGTGCGCACACGGAGCTGAGAGAGGAGGAGAATGAGAATCACTTACTTGTTCAGTAAAACAATGGAGCCTCTCCGAGAGACAGCAGGTCCCCCCCCACCCGCGACCAAAACAACACACACACACACACACACACACCTCCTGCTGTGTACAAACGTGTTGATGGCAGCTATCAATCGTCTCAATAGGTCTGTCAATAGGTCTTATTTACATACAAATACGTTCTTTTTTCTTCTGGTAAGCTCATCTACAGCAGCTCCATTTCGTGTCAGGAGAACGCACAGCAGGCAGTTCACGATGCATTCAAGAGCATATGTTTGTTTTGGATGTAACAGAGACCATGTGTACACAATTTCCTAAAATAAAAATAAAAAACTCTGATTTTGACGTTGAAAGACTGTCTTTATTATATTATTTATTTTTAAAAGTATTTACAGAAATACTTTTTTGTAAAAATATTATTTGTTTAATGAAGTAAAGAAAGACCATTTTGTTTTTGAATATTTTTATTAGTAATTATTTTATTAATACATTTACGTTTTTTATGTATTGTGACAGAGGGCTCTTGGCAGCAGCAGCTGAAAGTAACGAATAAAGTAACTTAGTAATCTAACTTAGTTACTTTCCAAATCAAGTAATCAGTAACTTAACTAAGTTACTTTTCCCAAAGACTAATCAGTAACTTAACTAAGTTACTTTTTCAATGTAACTATGCACCTTAGTGCTATATCAGTGCCGGGTGGGAGTGGGAGGGGGGCAAGTTCACTTTGGTAGGCGGGGCGCTCAGTTCTGTTGACGTGGTGGGGCAGCACCCTGCTTCTATAATGGTAGGGGAAACACTGTACATTAACTCAAAAGGAAAGCATGTCCTAATTTTTGACTAAAAACACTAAAAACTGGACAATCAGTTTTCTAGTATACAAACCGGATTCAAAAAAAGTTGTGACTCTAAACAAATTGTGAATAAAAACTGAATGCAATGATGTGGAGATGGCAAATGTCAATATTTTATTGGTAATGGAACATAGATGATAGATCAAAAGTTTAATCTGAGTAAATGTAACATTTTAAAGGAAAAATATGTTGATTCAAAATTTCACATTGTCAATAAATCCCTAAAAAGTGGGGACAAGTAGCAATAAGTGGGTGGAAAAAGGAAATTGAGCTTATAACGAACAGCTGGAAGACCAATTAACACTAATTAGGTAAATTGACAACATGACTGGGTATAAATAGAGCTTCTCAAAGTGTCAGTGTCTCTCAGAAGCCAAGATGGTAAGAGGAACACCAATTCCACCATTGTTGCGCAAAAAGATTGTGCAGCAATACCAGAATGGTGTTACCAGCATAAAATAGCAAAGACTTTTAAGTTATCATCATCAACCATGCATAACATCATCAAAAGATTCAGATAATCTGGAACAATCGCTTTGCGTAAGGGTCAAGGCCGTAAATCTCTACTGGATGCTCGTGATCTCCGGGCACTTAAACGTCACTGCACCTCAAACAGGAATGCTACTGTCAAGGAAATAACAGAATGGGCTCAGAAATACTTCCAGAAAGCATTGTCAGTGAACACAGTCCACCGTGCCATCCGCCATTGCCAGCCAAAACTCTACAGTGCAAAAGGAAGCCATTTCTAAGCAAGCTCCACAAGCTCAGACGTTTGCACTGGGCCAGGGGTCATCTAAAATGGAGTGCGGCAAAATGGAAAACAGTTCTGTGGTCAGATGAGTCACAATTTGAAGTTCTTTATGGAACACTTGGATGCCATGTCATCCGGACCAGAGAGGACAAGGATAGCCCAAGTTGTTATCAATGCTCCGTTCAGAAGCCTGCATCACGGATGGTATGGGGTTGCATGAGCGCTTGTGGCATGGGCAGCTTACATGTCTGGAAAGGCACCATTAATGCAGAGAACTATGTTCAGGTTCTAGAACAGGGATCTGCAACCTTTATGATCAAAAGAGCCATTTCTGCCCCTTTGTTCACTAAATTAAACATTTCCGGAGCCACAATACCTGCTACAACTGGGATTCTCAACTGGTGACACACAGACCACTTTTAAGTTTGTTAGAGGACAATTTTCTGACCGGTAGTTTTCTGGCCATTGTAAAGCTGAAAATATCTAATGATTTGTTGATATTTTTACATTTTAAGATTAAAAAAGACCATATTATCATAAAGAAGGAAAAATAATGTGATCTTTCCCAATTAAAAAATAAAATAATGAACTATGCAGGTCTAGGTAAATTATTTTAATTGTGGAAAAATTAAATATCCTACTTTGAATAAATAAAGTTAACTTATGTTTTACTCCTTCTATTAGTTCTAGTATTCACACATTTGCAAAGGAAATGACAGGAAAAACTGCTAAAACTAGCCCTTTTTGTTGTTATAAGAACAAATAAAATTCAGTTTAAAGTTAGTTTTGATCAAAGCTTGGAAGAGCCACTGCTGAGGGACCAAAGAGCCGCATGTGGCTCCAGAGCCGCAGGTTGCAGACCCCTGTTCTAGAACAACATATGCTCCTATCTAGACGTCATCTCTTTCAGGGAAGACCCTGCATTTTTCAACAAGATAAGGCCAGACCACATTCTGCAGCAATCACAACATCATGGCTACGTAGGAGAAGGATCCGGGTACAGAAATGGCCAGCCTGCAGTCCAGATCTTTCACCTATAGAGAACAATTCGCACATCAAAAAAAGGAAGGTGCGACAAAGAAGACCCAAGACGATAGAAACAGTTAGAGGCCTGTATTAGACATGAATGGGAGAGCATTACTATTTCTAATCTTCAGAAACTGGTCTCCTTTGTCCCCAGACGTCTGTTGAGTGTTGTAAGAAGAAGGTGGGATGCCACACAGTGGTAAAAATGGACTTGTCCAACAAACTTTTTTGGAATTTGTTGACGCCATGAAATTTTGAAACAACAAATGTTTCCCTTAAAATGATCTATTCTCTCAGTTTAAACTTTTGATCTGTGATTTGTTCTATTCCGAATGAAATATTAGAAGTTGGCACCTCCACATCATTGCATTCCGTTTTTATTCATAATTTGTTTACTGTCCCAAAAGTTTTTATAACCCAGTTTGTATAATAAATATACAAACGTAACAAAGACCTGTTGAAGATTCTCAGTCATCCAGGACATGATAAAATAAAAAGTGTTCAATAAGAAACAACTGGACTTTTATTTGTAGCAGAAGATGTTTTGCCCTTCATCCAAAATGCTTCCTTTATTCTAAGAGCAGACAGAGTGAAGTTATAAATGCTGAGAGACAGATCTCTCAGCATTTATAACTTCACTCTCACAGTCTGCTCTTAGAATTGAGAAAGCCTTTTGGATGAAGGGCGAAACGTCTTCTGCTACAAATAAAAGTCCAGTTGTTTTTTTATTGAACACATTTTTTTGATTGTAACAAAAACCTCGGTACATACCAGGCAACTAGGTAATTAGTCATTTCATTATAAAGCCAGGTTGCATAGGTACCAGGTACATACCAATTGAGTACAAGATAACATGTCATTTTATAGAATAGTCTGGTACAAAATATACATACCGGTTAAATAACCAGTATGCTACCAGTATCTGGTATGTACCTTTCTGTATTTTGTATTAAAAGTTCTTCCATATTTTTTTCAACCTGTAAAAGATTGGTTAAAATTAATCTTTGTGAAGTTTTGATACTTAAAATAATGAATAAATGAAAGCAAATTTGAACAAACCTTCGATTTCAATTTCATCCAGGGACTTCCCTTTCAGTTTGGAAAGCTGTCCTTTTTCCAGTGACAGAAGTAGCTTGGATATCTTTGCCAGTTGTGTGGTGGGAGCTGGTAATCTGTAAAATTCCCTGTGAACACGGATGTCATGGCCCAAGAAGTCTGCAACCTGGTCAAGTTCATTGTTTTTTAAGTTCAAGACTTGTGAGAGCGTGGCTACATGTTTCCGTAGTTGTGTTGACCTGAGGAACTCTGGGTGCTTTGCTCCACACTGGCTTGCATGAACACGCAGACTGTCCTGTCCTCTGTAGTGACTCATTGATTTAGGTCTTGCAAATAGAAATAAGTTTGTTTGTAAAACACCACATGTCTCTCTCTTACTTGCCAATAAAGTCAGTGCATCCACCACATTTGGTGCGAGTAAAACTGCAACCTTTCGGCCTCTTTTCCCAATGATTTCAACCCGAGTGAAATGGCTGCAGAGCTTCTGTTCAACCGTTGACAAACCCATGGCAACATCATCATGGAGCTTGGTGGTGTCACGCTCCATAAAACTTCGTAGGTGCATCTTTGAAACCTCTCCTGCTCGTCTACGATTGAACACAATGACCTGTGCAAGTGTAACTTTTGCAAGTTCTGCATAAGTCTGGGGGCTGGCTTCATCTTTCAAGGTGTTAAAGGCATTTTCTCCTGATTTATTCAGATGCTGATGCAGAAGCTTAACATCTTCAGTGAATGGTAATGTCAATGGCTTATTGTATTTGGCATGATTTAAAGTGCTATGGGCACTATGAGACACCATCTCTGACCATTTTGATGAGCACAGTTTTTTGAATGCGTCTGTCGACTTCATCAGTTGTTCATCTTCTGCCACGAGTGCTCGGCAATGAACAAGATTACAGATTTTGTTCAGTGTATGTCCCAGTTTTATGGCAAGGCTTGGTGTTTTGTATGAACGTGTTTCTTCATCAAAGCCTGACACAGTCTTTACTGCTTGCACAACTCTCTGGAAGTTAGCAGGTTTCACAGCATCCTCTAGGTTATGTATTGCATATTTTGTGCGCAGACATATCAACAAACGGCCAACTTCACGAAGCTTTTGTCGCATGTAGTCGTATTTTGAGGGGTCTTGTCCATGTCTGTTGTGGAGTGACTGAGCAAACTGAATAATACACAGGTCATTTCTCACAGCTGAGGTAACATCGTCGGGTTTCATACTTTTAATGATCTTACAAACTCCACTTGAGATTTCATGATAGAATGCAGACTCTTTAGCCAAAGCCAAACTCAGCACTTTGGCTCTTCCAGGTGGATTATCCATATCCATATTTTCTGGCTTACAGGGGCATCTACGGACATGTCTCCATAGTTGCTTTCGAACGTACATTCCTTCACAGTAGATACAGTGAATAAATGTTCCAGCTACGGCCTTAGCTTTTGTCTTTCTCTTCACTTTCAAGGGCCCTTGTCCATCTTGTAAAACCGCTTGGTTATGCTTGCTATTTCCTCTGTTCCTCAATTTTTCTAATAAAACTTTGCGCTCGTTAGAATTCTTGTCAAAGGAAAACAGTTGGATAATTTCAGGATGCGTCTGGTGTGTTAGAAAATGGCGTGAAATTTTAGTTTGTGGCTTACCACAAATATAACAGAAGTTTGGTAGACATGTAATCTGCTTTGAGGATTCCTGTTTGAGAAGCTCATCTTTTCTGTCTGGTTTATTATCCTTTGAGTATGTGGTAGAAGTGGCTTGGCCTGATGTTTTAAATGCGCTTTCTCCAATATTACTTGTGTCAGGAGGAAAGCAACATTTTGACGTGCTGGGAAAAACAGGGAAACTTGTGTCTGACATATTAGGATCAGATATTGCTGCTTTTTCCAGAATCTGTCCAACTTTGGACTGGCTACACTGAATGGGGATGCTTGCATCAGAATCTTCATCATCCGTTTCTGAATTTGGTACATAGTCCTTATCAAGCAGATTGGTCATTTCCTCATCTGATGAGAACTCCTTCCCAGAACTATAAAAACGTTCTTTCTCCTGAAATTATGAGAAACAATTTTAATTCTTAAACCCCTGAAAGCAATAGAAAAAAAATATGTATGTAGATGCTCACCTCTGATATGTGTTCAAATTTCTCATGACTTTGTTTAAGGCAGCTTCCATGCCAATTTCTAGAACAAACTGAAAAAAATGTAATGCATGCAGTACTTTTTAAAACGACCGGGCGGTAGAACAAACATAAGCAAAACATTCACTACATGACACGGATCACTGTATGACCAGTTGCAACAACTTGAATTCATTCAACCTTAACTTATACAGGATTGACTCATTAGGCCATGAGGATTGAGTTACAAGAGTTTGGTTTATTGTATTATAAATCATTTAGGGATTTATCTATTTAAAATTGTAAAATTACAGCTATTATACTAAGTTTTAATTGTACAGTATGTGTGTCAAAAAAAAAAATATATATATACCTTTGCACTGATAGCCAATCCACTTGCATGCAGAAACAGGTCCATGGCATTGTTCACAACTCTCCAAGGATGACACACTTTTATTAACCAGGATATGCTTCTCACACTATATAAAGGAAATGCAATATTTAAAATTAAAATAAAACTCAGTATGTTAAAAAACATAGGCAAAACAAAATCACAACAAAACATAAACCTATATTTGTAAATGTTAGTAATTTCGAATTCATTTCTGAGTGATGAATATAAAGTCCTTCTTTAAAATCTTAAAACCTTAGTTTATTATAAGAATATCCCTCATATAAAAAACTACTTAATTTTACTTATGATTTGCTGATTGACGAGTTCACACGAAAAGTATAGTACTCAAGGACAAATATAACCTTCATACTACATCAAAAACAGAAAGTACATGTAAACAATTTGGACCTTCTAAGTCACATTTCAGTAACTTACCACTGAAAACACTCAACAGACAATCAAAAAGTTTACAGCTCATAATTGTCCTAACAAACCACTGTCCATATAAACAACAAAACCCTCACACATACACACACAAACACTATTTCAAACAGTATATATATGCATATACATGTATATATGCTGTCATGATCCACATTCACGTTCATCTGGTTTTAGTTCAATGTTTATTTTCATAGTAAAGTGTGTTCTGATCAGTCTTCTTCCTGCCTTCATGTGCTGCAGCAGCCTTCTTCCTGCCTTCCTGTGCTGCAGCTAATTAAGCTAGATTTCATCCACCTGTTGCAGCCAGTATATAAGTCCCAGCCTCACTCTCAGTCTCTGCCAGATTTATGAAAAGGTTATCCTGAGTAGTTATCCAGCATTCATGTCTAGTCTTGCTCTCCTCGTCTCGATTCTGGTTCTGTTTCATGGATTAAAGATTCCTGCCTGCTCCCTTCTTGGATACTCCTCTGCCTCAGCTCTTCTGGTTCTGACCTCGGACCTCACCTCTGGATTCTGCCTTGTGTTTTTGCCCCTGAACGGATCTCTCCACCCATCTGCCTCCTGGAAACTGACCCACGCCTGTGTACCCCAACCAAGTAAGACGCCTGCTCCTCTTAACCTGTTTCTCTCTTCTGAATTATTGTGCATGACCTTGGATTGGAACTCGGATAACCCATGGACTAAAAAGTCCATCTGGATCAAGCATCACAAACACAAAAGTGATCGTGGACTACATCTAAGACGCTCAACGTCTAACTGGAAGTCAACCCGGAATAAACAAACTCTGAGAAGGTTAGTTGACTCATTCAAAGTCAAAGCCTCCCCTCTGTTCACCCCAGTTGCTAACCTTCTCCTCTCCTGTTTAGAGCTCCTGTTTCCGGTGACCTGTGAAACCCGATCCAGCCTTCTATTTCATAATAAACATTTTAAAACTTCTCAGTGTGTTGGCAATTTAGTGAAACTCAAACCCTCAATCATTACATATGCATATACATATACTGTACAGATAGACGTATACATGTAGGTTGAGGAAACCTCTTTTTGAATGGAGAAAAATTAAATTTAGCTGAATGAAAGAAAACTTTACTCTTTAAAAACTGATTAATACTATTGCAGTCATTCTTAACAACCCCTGCATTATTTATATAATTGATATCTATGTCATATACATACACACAAATATAAATATATACATGTATATACATATATGCATATACATGTATATATGCATATACAGGTAGCCCTCGAGGTACGTCAGGGATTGGGACCTACGTGTGTGACTTGGGTCGATTTTGTCGTACCTCGCGGACCAAAAACACGTGTCTGTCGTAGGTCCGCGTTTCTGACATAGGTCGCGGCTATACCGCTAACGGAGCGCCGCACACATATTTAATGGCATGAGACTGAACAAGCAGACATACTAAGGCCATAAACACGCACAGAACTGCACAGTAAATGAATACTGTACTGTACAATAAATAAAAAATATAATGTCTTACTTTGAGCCGGTGTCCCCCGACTGCCAGGCGGACATTTGCGGCGAGCTCCCGGCCGCAGATGGCCCCTCCGCGGCATGTCGGCTCGGTGTCTTCGCCTGTGTTAGCTGCTCTGTTAGCTGCTGTCGTTAGCATGTCGGGCGGCGTTGTGGCCGCCGATCGCGGGGCGATCCGCGGCTGCTCCTCCGGACCTGAGACGTCCACAGAGTTGACCGAGTGTTTCCAGCTAATTTATCCGTATGAGGCAACCCTGATCGGGCACACGGAGCCAGCTGACAGTAGCCTCTGGAGCTCCATTGACCGCAGTACAGTTGTAAAATGGCGACCGGAAGTGGCGACCGGAAACGACCGGAAGTTGCGTAAATACGATAAATTTCTAATCAAAACGTAAAATTAATAATTATACTTTATTTATAAAGCCATTTAAAACAACCACAGCTGCAACAAAGTGCTATACACATGAAATTAATAACTTTTAAACACACAAAAAAAAAAATAATAATTTTTTTTTTTAATCATATTTTTATTAAATATGATAAAATCGTAAGTCTGAGTTGCCGTAGGTCGCAGGTGTCGTACCTCGAGGGTTTCCTGTACATATACTGTACAGATAGACATATACATGTAAATATAACATGTTCAACTGAAATTGTGTGCGTTTGTGTGTGTGACTGTTTTGTGGTTTTAATGGACAGTGGTTTGTTAGAACAGCCATACGCTATAATCAGACAATCAGATTACAGCTCATTACTGTCCTGACAAAACACTGTCCTTAGAAACCACAAAACAGTCACAAACACAATTTGAGTTGAACATGTTATATTTACATGCCTATTACATGTATATATAAGTGCATATATACATGAATATGTAAGTGCATATATACATGTAAATGCAAATGCATATAAAACTGTAAATGCATATATGTATATATACATGAATATGCATATCTGTACATATGCATATACATGTATATATATATGCATATACATATACTGTACAGATAGACATATACATGTAAATATAGCATGTTCAACTGAAATTGTGTGTTTGTGTGTGTGACTGTTTTGTTGTTTTAATGGACAGTGGTTTGTTAGGACAGCCATACGCTATAATCAGACAATCAGATTACAGCTCATTACTGTCCTGACAAAACACTGTCCTTAGAAACCACAAAACAGTCACACACACAAACACATTTTCAGTTGAACATGTTATATTTACATGCCTATTACATGTATATGTAAGTGCATATATACGTATATGTAAGTGCATATATACATGAATATGTAAGTGCATATATACATGTAAATGCAAATGCATATAAAAATGTAAATGCATATATGTATATATACATGAATATGCATATATGTACATATGCATATACATATACATGTATATATATATGCATATGCATATACTATACAGAGACATATACATGTTAATATAACATGTTCAACTGAAATTGTGTGTGTTTGTGTGTGTGACTGTTTTGTGGTTTTTAAGGACAGTGTTTTGTTAGGACCGTCATACGCTATGAACAGACAATCAGATTACAGCTCATTACTGTCCTGACAAAACACTGTCCTTAGAAACCATAAAACAGTCACATACACAAACACACACAATTTCAGTTGAACATGTTATATTTACATGCCTATTACACGTATATGTAAGTGCCTATTTACATGTATATGTAAGTGCCTATATACATGTATATGTAAGTGCATATATACATGAATATGTAAGTGCATATATACATGAATATGTAAGTGCATATATACATGTAAATGCAAATGCATATAAAAATGTAAATGCATATATGTATATATACATGAATATGCATATATGTACATATGCATATACATGTATATATATGCATATACATATACTGTACAGATAGACATATACATGTAAATATAACATGTTCTACTAAAATTGTGTGTGTTTGTGTGTGTGACTGTTTTGTGGTTTTAATGGACAGTGGTTTGTTAGGACAGCAATACGCTATAATCAGACACTCAGATAACAGCTCATTACTGTCCTGACAAAACACTGTCCTTAGAAACCACAAAACAGTCACACACACAAACACACACAATTTCAGTTGAACATGTTATATTTACATGCCTATTACACGTATATGTAAGTGCCTATTTACATGTATATGTAAGTGCCTATATACATGTATATGTAAGTGCATATATACATGAATATGTAAGTGCATATATACATGAATATGTAAGTGCATATATACATGTAAATGCAAATGCATATAAAAATGTAAATGCATATATGTATATATACATGAATATGCATATATGTACATATGCATATACATGTATATATATGCATATACATATACTGTACAGATAGACATATACATGTAAATATAACATGTTCTACTAAAATTGTGTGTGTTTGTGTGTGTGACTGTTTTGTGGTTTTAATGGACAGTGGTTTGTTAGGACAGCAATACGCTATAATCAGACACTCAGATAACAGCTCATTACTGTCCTGACAAAACACTGTCCTTAGAAACCACAAAACAGTCACACACACAAACACACACAATTTTAGTTGAACATGTTATATTTACATGCCTATTACACGTATATGTAAGTGCCTATACATAGTTCCCACACACGTGACTAGAATTCTAGAATTCTGGAATTTCCGCCATTTTAGTAGGATAAACCGACGCGAGCAACCAGAGCTACTCTTGACCAAGGCGCTGTGGTTGGAGTTGAGTTGGAGGAATAAATGTCAGACGAAGCGGTACTGCCCCCTGGTGGAGAAGGGCAACAAGTTGTGAGTTGGAGAAATAAATCATGTCAGACGAAGCGGTATTGCCCCCTGGTGGAGAAGGGCAAAAAGTTGTCACGAAGAAGTTACTCTGAGTGTCCACAACGGAGCAGATTCGCAGCTTTAAATTCATGGATGGATGCTTAAGATCCAGTAACAGAGTTGTGAAGGACGTCCAGAGCTCGTCATTGCTGTCTTCATGTTAATAACAGTTCTGGTGAATGGCAGAGTAAGTGATTACACGTAGATGTGACGTCCCTCGTAGCTATAGCAGCTAAGCTAGCTCTTTGCTAATGGTGTTGTTTACTGCGTGCTAAGCTACGTAGCTTGAGCTACAGTAAATATAACCGATTTTTAACATAACAAAGAATAGCTTGGCTAATGTAACTTGTGCCACAGTAAATATCAGCCATGTGTACTTTAGTAAAAGCTACATCGGCTATGCTAATCTGTGCTACTTTTTTATCTGTGCTACTTTAAAGCATAGATATTAAAGATCGTTGCTTCAGCTTAACTGATGAGCTTGTTAGTAAGGATGGCTGATATTTCTCACATTACATTATTTATTTAGCCTATGACTGCCTTTCATACTTAAATTAGTGTTAACAAAATAAATTATTTATAATTATTTCTCAGTCATAGTATTAACGTTTCTCAGTAAATGTCAGATATTTATTTTCCACTGTGATTTGCCTTTGTTAATAAAGTTAGTGGTGAAAAGTTACAATTTGGTAACTCCTTTTACCGTAATCCATTAGTTAAATATTGCTTTAAACCCTGAAAGCATTTTGTTTTCTCTTTCTGTGTAAGATGCTGAGTCCCAGGAGATCGATGAAGCTGGATGGATGAAAGATGGATGAATCTGCTTTTCAAATACATTTGGTGTTGCTGTGAAAACACACATTGCTAAATGAACGTGTGCTTACCTTTAGTTTGAATAAAACAGTTGTACCAAGTTTCACCTTGTTTATTTCAATAATTAAGTTGTTGTTTAATGTCCAATAATGAGAAGTTCTACTGCACATAAATAAAACTTAGATGCAGTGATTGTTCTTTTGGTAACTTACCAGTTTAGTGTTAATTATTAACATGTACAAAACATAAAAACATGCATGTTCCTGTTCATCCTCCAGTAGTAGACTGATAAAGTTCAGAATAAAAGCTATAATTATAAATTCAAAACAATTTAAACTGAATACAATATGAGAACTGTGGGTGATTTTATATATTTTAAAGGTTCAGTATGCAGTTTCTGTAGAACTGCAGCACTTAGAAATATTTTCAACAGGCAAAGCATTCTGATCCCTCCCCCTCAGAGCCATATGTGGCTCTGCCCCCTTGTGGTCTGTTGAATTTCAAATTCAAGCTCTGTTTTTATTGGCTGATTCAAATTCAAGCTCTGTTTTTATTGGCTGGTTACAAACTCTGTTTTTATTGGCTGGAAAATGGCGGGTCACCTTTTCTTTTTAGAAATGCTTATTTACCACCTGGAGAAGCAAGGGGACAATATTTTTTTTTATTTTTTTTTCAGAGATTACCTGGCTAACATCAGTCTGTCAGGAGGTAGTGACAGAGTGAAGAAATATGTTTATAAAAAATGTTACATACTGCAGCTTTAATGAAATGATTAATCAAAACACTCTTCAACAAGAAACGATGCATCCGAGCGCAGTTTCTGATTTTAAACAAATGAACAGATTTCTCATCATGTGGGACCATCCGACTGGAGCAGCCAACCCCTCCGGATCTGAGACTGGACCCGGGTCTACGAACTATTCACTCATCTGTACCTTAAAAAAATGAAAAGATTAGTAAACATTGTCATTTTTTGCATCACAAAGTTTAAAATAAGACTCCAAGTTTGCTACTCAAAGTATAAAAAATAAATACAGTTGCACCTAACAGCTATCGTACCGGTAAGTGTGGCTGTCAACTTCAGTGTGGGGTTCTGGTCACGAGTGACGGAAGAATGGAGCGTGAGCTTGACAGACGGATTGGTGCAGCATTTGCAGTATTAAGAACCTGTTAATGACCAGATCATTTTTATTATGTCTTGAAACATTAAAGCCTGAAATGGACTGAAAGAGGGTGGACATTTTTTAAACAACTAACACATTGTGTACCTAAAATGTCATTTCTTCCAGGATGACTGGCAGCTAGTTTGCAGAGCTGCAGCAGACTCAGGACCAGCTTCAGTAACACCCTATCAGTAGGATTAGCTGCAGAGGACAAAAAGAAAAAAAGTTTTTATATACAACAGGTTTTTATTCATGCAAAGTTTGTTTTTGTGGAATCACACCGTGACATTTTCTGAGCAGCTCTCGGATCTGCTCTTTGTTGTGAGTTTTGCTTGTTGCATTACCTGTCTCAGTTTGAGACAGTTTATCTGTCATTAACGTGTGTGTATCAGCCTGATGTCACAGGGTAAATAAAGGTTCAAAATAAATCATTAACAAGCAGCTTCCTAACAACAAAGAGTCTAGGATAAACACGGGTGGGACACCTTGTTCCCGTGAGTGTTACGAAGTGGAGGTTAGCATTAGCATAGCGTTGCTAAGCTAACGTCAGTAACAGACAGTAACAGAAGAGCAAGAAACTGAAAAAACTGTTCAAACACACACAGTTTCGCAAAATTATTCACATAGAATCTTTGTTTACCTGACTAGAAGTGATCGGAGCGTATTCTTGATGTTGTGGAGGGCAAATCCTTCCGGTTGATATTACACAGCCAGTAACCTACGCTGCCACTAGTGGTCAGGAAAGGAAGTATTACCAACCAAAATGGCGGAAAACCCGAAATACCTCTTATGTGACGTCACGTGGGAACTATGTATTTACATGTATATGTAAGTGCCTATATACATGAATATGTAAGTGCCTATATACATGAATATGTAAGTGCATATATACATGTAAATGCAAATGCATATAAAAATGTAAATGCATATATGTATATATACATGAATATGCATATATGTACATATGCATATACATGTATATATATGCATATACATATACTGTACAGATAGACATATACATGTAAATATAACATGTTCTACTAAAATTGTGTGTGTTTGTGTGTGTGACTGTTTTGTGGTTTTAATGGACAGTGGTTTGTTAGGACAGCAATACGCTATAATCAGACACTCAGATAACAGCTCATTACTGTCCTGACAAAACACTGTCCTTAGAAACCACAAAACAGTCACACACACAAACACACACAATTTCAGTTGAACATGTTATATTTACATGCCTATTACACGTATATGTAAGTGCCTATTTACATGTATATGTAAGTGCCTATATACATGTATATGTAAGTGCATATATACATGAATATGTAAGTGCATATATACATGAATATGTAAGTGCATATATACATGTAAATGCAAATGCATATAAAAATGTAAATGCATATATGTATATATACATGAATATGCATATATGTACATATGCATATACATGTATATATATGCATATACATATACTGTACAGATAGACATATACATGTAAATATAACATGTTCTACTAAAATTGTGTGTGTTTGTGTGTGTGACTGTTTTGTGGTTTTAATGGACAGTGGTTTGTTAGGACAGCAATACGCTATAATCAGACACTCAGATAACAGC
>JBBPBX010082983.1:0-15621 GCA_038048925.1 Garcialebias charrua | reverse complement strand
ATTTTTTTTTTTTTTTTCTTTTTTTTTTTCCATTTATAGATGGCCTCCCTTCACACCTTATAGCCATCCTCTCACTCCAATATGTATTTTTTTTTTTTTTTTTTTTTAATAGAGAGAAAGAAAGAAAAGAGAAAGTGAGACAACAAAACAAAACAAAACAACAAAACAACAATTGTCCACAGAAAGAGCACAAGGCAAACACACCAAACCTCCGTCCACAATCCTGCAAAGCACATGACAGAACACAACAACGAAACATACAAGCATAAAGACTGATAATATTCATGACCTTGCAAATATTTCTATAAATACACATACCCATACCTACAAATATATATACAATATACATACATATATATTTATATTCATTTATATACCCATCTACATACATCTACTATACATCCCTGCATCCATTTGTGTGTGGTTGTGAGCATGCATAAGTGAATGAGGTTCCTCCAATAGAACATTTAGTAGCAACTGTGAAGCATCAGAGACCCGTCCCCCCAAAGCCCGAGACAGACGAAGGGGCGATCAAAGCCCAAGACCCCAGGAAGGACCCCGAGCCCAGAGTCCCCAGGACCACCCGAACAGGACGAGCCACTCGTCCACTCCCCAGATCCGACCAAGTGGAAGAACCGGACGAACCCCACCAGGGACCACACACAATGACCCCCCGGGGTCAACAGCGACAATACACAGGCCCCCGCCGGAGCCCGCCGCACCGACGTAGCCCCAGGGCCGGTCACCGAGGCTCGGGCACCGGGGACGCCCATCCCTCAGGTCCAGACCTGACAGGACCAGAGGACCCGAGCCCCACCAGGCAGCCACCAGGCCGAGCTGACAAACGCCCAAGCGCCCAGCCCCAGATAGTGAGGGCCCCAAGCACGCCCGTAGGCAGAGGAACACCCACCAGGGGGCCACGTGGCAGGAGCGCGACACTGGGTAGCCTCAGAAGTATCAGAGAGGGGGCAGTCCAAGTCCCAGCCTGACATTTCAGCTTCACTTTTCTAAAGACAAATTTCAGATCTACATTCTTTTTTTAACGCTGTAAGATGCAACAATCACACACACAGTGTCCTGTACAAAGTGAACATTTAGCTTTAAAAGCTGACACTAAACCTCATTGTTTTGTAAATGTCAGGTTATTTGGAAGAACTTGTAGCTTAATTAGAGAAAGTACAGTTTCTGTGTGAACGCAGTTTGAATGCTCAATGACTGTTGAAGGAAATTAAAGTGAGAGGTTAAAATTAAACGGAACGGAGCACGAGCTAAAAGCTAAAAGAAGCAAAGGTTTAGCAAAACGGAGAAAATAAGATTACCGGTAGCTTTTCTTTTTCCTCCTTTCAACTTTTCCCATATCAGGGTCATCCTCCTCCATCTCACTCTGTCCTCACTCCAACTACCGGTACCTTCATGTCCTCTCTTACTGCATCCATAAATCTCTTTGTCTTTTTCCTGGCAGCTGCATTTCTAACATTATTCTACCAATATACCCACTGTCCCTCCTCTGGACATGTCCAAACCATCTCAGTCTGAAAAAGGTTTGTAGCCTCAATCATCCAGGTAGATAACACAAAAAAGTTTAAATCATTTAATCTGGACTAGTTTCTTTAAGGGAGAAACGTTTCCGGATGGAAGACGAAATGTTTCTCCCTTAAAGAAACTGGTCCAGATGAAACGATTTAAACTTTTTTGTTAATCTCAGTCTGGCCTCCCTAACTTTATCTCCCAGTTGTTCAACCTGTGCCGTACCTCTGATGATCTCATTCCTAATCTTATCCACCCTTGTCACTCCTAAGGAGAACCTCAACATCTTCATTTCTGCCACTTCCAGTTCTTTCTCCTGTCTTTTTGTCCATATCTCTGTCTCCAGACCATACAATATAGCTGGTCTCACCACTGTCTTGTAAACTTCTCCTTTGACCTTTGCCGACACTCTTTTGTCGCAAATCACTCCCGAAACTTTTCTCCATCCACTCCATCCTGCCCTGACTCCCTTCTTCACCGCTTTCCCCCATTTCCCTGGACAGTGGACCCCAAGCACTTGAAGTCCTGCACCTTTGTGACCTCTGCTCCTTGTAGCCTCACTGTTCCACCTCCTCCCTCTCTTTCACACACATGTACTCTGTCTTACTACGGCTGACTTTCATTCCTCTTCTTTCAAGTGAATACCTCCACCTCTCTAAGTTTTCTTCCACCTGTTCCCTGTTCTCATCACAGATCACAATGTCATCTGCAAACATCATAGTCTACGGGGATTCCTGCCTGACCTCATCTGTTAGTCGGTCCATCACCAGAGCAAACAAGAAGGGTCTCAGAGCCGATCCTTGATGCATTCCACCTCCACCTTGAAGCTATCTGTCACTCCTACAGCACATATCACTGCCGTCCTGCTGTCCTCATACATGTCCTGTACCAGTCTAACATACTTCTCTGCCACTCCAGATTTCCTCATGCAATACCACACCTCCTCCCTCGGCACCCTGTCATATACTTTTTCTAAATCCACAAAGACACAATGGAGTTCTCTCTGACCCTCTTTCTTCTCTATCAGCATCCTCAAAGCAAATATGGCATCTGTGGTGCTTTCTTGGCATGAAATGACGTGTATTTTTTATGGTGAAAAGATTTTTGAATAAAGTTAAACATTTTGAAAAGCATAATAAATAAATAAAAGCACCTGTTTCCTGACTGAGATTGATGCTTTAACATATGCTTAGCAAAAATAGCACAAATATACATACCGGTATGTATGAATAAAAACAAAACAGACATAAAAAATTGAAAGAAACAAATGCTGACTCAGCATTTCCACTATTATCCACCTGCTTGTTCTGATTTGGACTTACTGGTGTTTCCCATATCCAGCTAGAGTACCCAGGAAAAACCCACTCATGCACAGAACGAACATGCAAACTCCACGCAGAACGACAGCTAGAGGGTGAGAGGAGGACGTGCTCCTCAACTGTGCATGAGGTTTAAAACGACATGTTAGGTGCAGCTGTTTTGTCCTCCTCACACTTTGGGTCTACTTTTTCAGGTCAGCTTCAAAGCAGCAGCATCAGCATAATGAGCATTTAGTGGCGCAGAGTATCAGGATTTTCCCTTCAGCTCCCATCTACACTGACCTCACAAGCGCTCCAGCGGTGCTGACGCCTCACTACATTTTCAGAGTGTAAATAAAGACATTAAAAGTATAATATACCTGTTTTGATGAAGAATTTATTTTACAAGACACAAATAAAGTGATGAGTTTGTATCCATGTAATGTCAGCAATAATTTACTCAATGTGCTCTGTTTATGATGTGTTTTATCAAAAGAACTACGTCGAAGCACAGAAGCTGCTGCTTCACAGTAGAAAGGTCACCGTTGTAAATCCACATAGGCAGGGTTCGTGCAGCTCTGACGCCGTGCACACAAACTGTGCCGCGCTTTTCCACAGCACGGTGTGCAGGCATGTTACTGTTCTTCTACATTGCTGACTTTAAAAAAAAGTGTGAATAAAACCACAGTGTTGTACTTTTTTTTTCATTCATTTAACCTTTATTTAAACAGATAAGTCACAATGAGCCTCGAAGACTCATTTACAAGTGAGATCTGTTGGACAGACAATAAAAGTGGTGAAAAATGACACATAGGGTTTGGAGACAAAAAAAATCCTAACACATTTTTGACCTCTGAAGGTCAAAAATGTGGTAATGAAAAAAAGTCTTGCACACAAGCACATAGTGACGCCGACATTACGCAGAGGGCGGGGGGGACTCAAAGGCGGTTGAGCAGCCAGCTCATAGATCTGTGCACACTCATGGGGGGGGGGGGGCTGCCGAGGACGGCCAGAGGCGAGAGTCCTGAAATGATGACAGAATGTTTATTCAGCTGTGCTCCTCTGAAAAGTCAGTGGAATTCCTCAGTAGCAGGTTTGGGAGGGGGATGAGAGCATCTGGTTTACAAAACTTCTCAGGCGTGTTGAGATAAGACGGCCTATCAAGGCCAGTCAGGAGCCGAATGTCAGATAAACACGATTTGTTATGGGAACAGGCAGAAATTTAATGACATCTACCTTCAGTCTGTGCCGGTCCACTCGCTTCCGAAAATGTCCAAATTAAAATGACCACACCAATGGAACGTGCCTGAAAAAATCCCTGAGATCTAATCCCTTCAGCCAAAAGTCTGGGTTCTCGAGACATGAACCAAGCCATCATGTAAGGCAGGCAGCCTGACCAGGTCCAGATTTGCTGCCGACGTCTTCCTTTTGTGTTGATAGACCAGGAACCAGCCAAATCCAAAAAGCAGGAACCAGTTATCATAAATCCAATTAAATATGCGTCCTTAAGATCCACAGATGACAGCAGAGATAGACACGTCATCAAGTCTTCCAAGTCGATGAGATATCCAGCTGTGTGCATGCCAACAGGGCAAATCGGCTCGCCTACAGCCTGTCTTCTCTTTGAAGAAATGTTATCAGTTGTGTTGAGGGACCAACTGAACAAATTGAAGTCCATATGATTCTGAAGATTTTGAAGAAGAGAGGCTCTCGGACAGTTTCACAGACAAGACAAAGCAAAAGCAAAGCGGAGACCGAGAGGAGACATCCGCCCTTGAGAAGAGCAAGTGTTGAAATGTTATCTACTACTGGTACTTTACAGTTGGCCACTGCTGGTTGTATCAGTGGTCTGCTCATTTAATGAGTTTTCACTGATACATTCTTCCACAGTTTTAACCTAATACATTACCTCGTTTAAAATAAATTATCAGTCGTTTACAGCAGAATTATTAGTAAAAACAAAATAAAAGTTTTCAGAGTTATACAGCTAAAATGGGTCATGTAGAAGACTTGAGACAGTGTTTTTAAGATCTAACAGATTTTTACTCTTTAGTCTAGTTCACCTGTTTATTTTACACCAGTTTACAATGAAGGGCTTCTTTGAAGGTAAACAATAAAAAACACCCTTTGGTTAGTTATACTTTGACTCGTACTGCTTCCTTGTTATATTTTGGTACAGAATCTTTGTATTCAGGAGCAATTTAGTGTTTTTTTTTTAATACAGGTGAAAATTCTCGAGCAAATTTCACATTCAGCGTTGTGAGACGTTAGAACGACGGAGTATTAGGGCCACACTAAGAAAAAAAAATTTACATTACGAGAAAAAAAGTCATATTACGAGAATAAAGTAATATTATGAGAATAAAGATAATATTACGAGAATAAAGTCAGAGTCAGAGTCAGAGTCAGAGAGAATTTATTGTCATTTGCACCGCATGTAGTACATGTGTTGAAAACGAGATTATGTACACAGGGTCCCAGTTACATCCAACAACAAATGCAAGAGAAATACAATAATAACATCTAGGATTAACTAAGAGAGACATCACATCAGCTAGTAATACACTAAGCCCTAATGTAGTAGAAAAACATCATTATAAACAGCAGCACGAACATGAGCAGATGGTCACAGATGAACGCAGCAACAAGAAACAGATCAGTACAGTATCAGTATGATGTGACATTTTGCAGTGTTTATTCTTATTATTTATTTATTCATGAGTCTGACAGCCTCAGGGTAGAAGCTGTTTCTCAGTCTAGTGGTTCTACATTTGATGCTCCTCAACCTCCGTCCCGAGGGGAGTGGTGCAAAGAGTGAGTGTGCTGGGTGAGTGAGGTCTTTCATGATGCAGGTGGCTCTTTTTCTGCATCTGGAGGTGTAAATGTCTGTGATGGTGGGGAGACTGACTCCCACAGACTTCTGTGCAGCCTTCACCACTCTCTGCAGAGCTTTTCTCTCTGCAACTGTGCAGCCTCCATGCCACACGTTGATGCTGGAGCACATAAAGCATAAAGCATAAAGTTGTAATATTAAGAAAATAAACTCGTAATATGTCCTGGGTCAGCTCGCACCTGCTGTGGACAGCCTCCAATGCAGGTCATTGTGTTTATGAAGTAGTCCGTGATCACTTTTGGGTCACTGTTTGTGAAATATTCCTCCATCTACGTTATGTGACGACTAAATCCATCAATGCAACCATTATTTGCAATGCCATAGGGCTTCAGTTTATCATAAAAGTCCATATGCCGCAGTGCATTGGGCCCCTTGCTATTGTACTGCCGACGTCAACATTCATCATTTTACTGCAGTTGTAAGACTGCTTCTTTGTGTCAGAGGTCTGATAATAATGCAACTTTATTCTGGTAATATTACAAGTTATTCTCTTAAAGGTGCTATGTGTAACTTTCTGTAGAGCACAGAACTTAGAAATATTTTCAACAGGCAAAGCATTCTGATCCCTCCCCCTCAGAGCCATATATGGCTCTGCCCCCCTTGCTCTGCTGAAATTCAAATTCAAGCTCTGTTTTTATTGGCTGATTCAAATTCAAGCTCTGTTTTTATTGGCTGGTTACAAACTCTGTTTTTATTGGCTGGTTAACGGCGGGTCACTCTGTGTTTTTATAAATGCTGATAGAGAAGCAAGGGGACTATAGTTTTTTTCAGAGATTACTTTGTCTAACACCAGTCTGTCAGTAGATAGTGACAGAGTGAAGAAATATGTTAAAAATATATTGTTAGAAAAATTACAGACTGCACTACAAAGTTACATAGTGCAGCTTTAATATTATAACTTTATTTTCATATTGTTCCTACTTTATTCTTGTAATACTACAACTTTATTCTTGTAATATTATGACTTTATTGTTGTTCGTAATGTTTGCTGGTGAAGATTCTCAGTCGTCCAGGACATGATAAAATAAAAAAGGCGTTCAATACAAGATCAACTGGACTTTATTTGTTGCAGAAAACGTTTCGACTCCTATCCAGGAGGCTTTTTCAATTCCATGAACAAACTGTGAGAAGTTTGGAGTTATAACAGAACCACGCACCATCATATGTAAATTGCAAGCTGAGGTAACACATACATGTAAATTGACAGATCACACCTTAACAGTAGGGGGTTCCCTTGAGGTCTCTGACAGAAGACACAACACTGTATGTAAATTGACAAAAAAAACACTCCCAACCAACAAACAGAGGCTTCTCAAAGAAATTTGTTAGTCTAATTTACAGACAAGACACCTCTGTTCCCATCCGGTGTAAAACGTTTCGGAATCAGTCCCAAAACTGAGTTATAAGTCTTTCCAAGACTTATAATGGTGTGATCACACCGAACAGCGTTTCAACCTCCAAAAAGCTCGTCACGCACGTAAGTGGACGCACTTGGTGTCCAGACCTACTTGGACCAGAACGCCAGAACGCGAAACTGCTGCGGGGTGTGTGGGAGGAGCTTACCGGTATACCGAGTCCTCCTCACTGCACTCCGCCAGGCGAGGAGCTTTTTATTTCTGTCTCTGTGGAGCAGACTTGACTGGTCGTGAAGGACTTGTCGCGAACACACAGCTACAATCCATAGTACACGACCTCGCGGGTCTTTTCTGTGTCCCACAAACAATACGTCACATAGTGCGCGCGCCCCCTCGTTTCCGCGTCACATAGGGACTCTCCCCCTCTCTTCTCCCCCCGACTCTCCCTGATTGGTTGACACACCAACCAATCAGGTAGAGTTGAGCGGCGTTTGAACGTTTGAACCGCAAAATCTTCAGCATGGTGAATGCGTGCTTTGGAGGCTGAAGCCGGTTCACGTGCACGGAAAAACGCTTCCCAGCACGCTCAACACGCACGCGACGTGACGCCCGACGCCAAGACGCGGCTGGAAGCGTGTCCCCCATTGACTTAACTGGACGCTCCTGCTGCTGAAAAGCTGTTCGGTGTGATCACACCATAACTCAGTTAACTCTGAGCCCCTTTTAACCCCGCCTTTTTACATTTAAACCATGCATTGCATTTATAAATGTAAATTCAATGTACAGTATTGTTTAAATCTGTATCTGTTGATCAAAACCAACAAGAATTACAACTCAGTGCCACAGTCAGAAACGAAACTAAAAAACGGGATTTCCCAGAATGCTTAGCGGTATATTAGTGTTCAATTATAGTTTAAATCTGTATCCGTTGATCAAATTCAACAAGAATTACAACTCATATAGTGTGCCACAATCAAAAATAAAACTAAAAAATGGGGAGTAGACTGTGATGATTTCCCATAATGCTTAGCAGTATTTTAGACTAGTGTGCACCATGAGTCAGAAGAACGTCTGTGGTAGAGACCTGCCTTGTATGCCAGAGTGTATTCTCTGGGTTTACCTCACACAATGTTAAGACAGAAGTCAAGAGTATTGTGCAATATACGTGCTCTCCCTTCAAGAAATTAATTATTTCAGCCTCCTATACCTGAACTCTGATATCGGAAAAGTATCGGTCGATACCCAGTATTTAGGAATCGGATCGGATGTAAAAAATGTGGATCGGTGCATCCCTANATAAGTTTAGAATTATTTTAAGTGAGGTTCTGTGGAAACGTTAAATAAATTCTTACCTCAGTTTGAAAAACTAGGGTTTAATTCTAACACAAATGACAAGCAAACAACTTCTCCAAGTGGAGCCAAGACCAAAGTGGATTGCTGACTAATAATAATAATAATAATGTCTTTTCCTGTCATCTGTGTATGTTTCCCATACACAGACGAAATTCGTCTCTGCATTTAACCCAACCACCACCAGGTGGTGCAGTGAGCAGCCAGAAAGCGCCCGGGGAGCTGGAGAATTAGGTGTGCACTCATAGACACCCCAAGGTGTGTAGTGGCCGGGGCGCGAACCCGCGTCCTTCGGGTCCCAAGTCGGAATACCTGCCACTACACCATCTTGGCTCCTTAATCAACTCCAATCTAAAAACCACATGTATGTTGTGCAAATAATTGGATAGATTTTCCCACTCCAGTCAGACTTTCTATGGTCTCCATCATTTACCTTTAATTGGGTTGTGGAGACAACAGGTCCAGGAGAGAAACCTAGACATCCCTCTTCACAACAACACTCTCCAGCTCTTCCTGGGGGACCCTGAGGCGTTCCTGGACTAGAGAAAATACACAATCCTTCCAGCGAGTTTTGGTCTGGCTCTCTTACCAAGGAAGTCTCCAGAAAACCTCCTAAGGGAAGCGTCCGAATCAGATCCCTGAACCACCTCATCTGACTCCTTTCAATAAAAAAGGAGCAGCGGGTCTACTCCAAAAAGGTTGGTGACCCCTGCTTTAGACTTTACTCTTTCTTCACCCAGATCAACCAAAACAAGGCCCTCATCACTGAGGACGAGCCCCCCATCCATTGATCCATCTCTGCCTACTTCTATAGTGATTTGCACATGCAGTTTGCTGTGAAACTTAAAAAGTTTGGATGAACCTGACATTTCTGAGACTGGATGTTCAAGATGGCAGCAACTCACTTTATAGCTTCTTTGGCCCTGCTTGAACTACAGTACTGTAGTTGTTAGCTTGTCAATCCAGTCAGAATAAACTCTCTCCAAACTGGTCACTCAAAGAGCTATGTACAACAGGTAAGATATTGACTGTTTTTCACCTGTCCAAAGAACCTCAATTCAAATGACCTGAATAACGCTTTATAGTAAATTAGTGTAAGATAATCTAATTTCACAAGTCATAATGAACATTTAACCCCCCGAAAAAGAGGTATTTCACACAGCTTTGCATATTTTTGTTCAACGTTAAATGTGACTTCTAAACCTGGTAATTTCACTGAATGTCCTGACGTTAGGAAGTGAACAATGTTTGGTTTACAAACAGCTTCATCAAACCTCTCAGTCATGTCATATCGGTTCGTTTGGCACAGATGAATCATCCACTTTGTTGCTCATTACTCACTTACAATGAAGTGCGCTATTTGAGGGGTGATGAGTCATCAATTTTGCTGCTTAAGTGCACTAACTACAGTAAATCGACACACATCGACACACTGAATCCCAAATGGTATACTACAAAAGGCTTGTTTCTCAAACAAACTGACTGTTGCCTGATATAAAGCAGGATCACTGCTGGAACCAAAAGGGGTGAGGTTTAGGTTTGGGTGTTTGTACAAAAAAAAAGTAGAACACCGTAAATTTAAACATTAACAATGTGTCTAAAACACAAAAGAATCATTCAGATCTTTTGAAGTGAGGCTACGGTGACAGGTTTTGAACAATTACCTGTTGTAGGTGTTTTTTTAAAAGGCCTTGGTCTGAAGATATGGCTTAATTTTGACTAAATTGATGAGCTAATTGCTAGTCCGAACAGGGCTAAAACCCAAGTGGATTACCAAAGGGTAGAAACTTGTGCCATCAGAAACTGAATTTCAATTGCTCAGATTGAATCTGTATTGGCATAATTTGAAATGAAATCCATTGGTTTGAAAGTGAATTTCACTCAATTGAAACTGAATTTAATATTTTGAAACTGAGTTCATTTTTGAAACTGCATTTCCTTGTATTGAAAATTCAGTTTGATTACTTTCATTTTCAGTTCTATAATTAAACTTCAATTCCCATTTTTTTTTTGTGTGTGTGTGTGTGTCAAACATCCAGGTCCTTGAGAAAACCACTGAGTAATTGAGCACAGATCGACAGATTTACGTTTCAAGTCAGTGAAACTTATTTTATGGAAATGTAGGCACGGGGTTCAGTCTCGAGGAGGCGATAATTCAACAGAGTGGAGGCAATCTGCTGTAAAACACCCAAGAAGAAAAATAACTTCCTTCATGGCATATTTTGAGCTGGAAAAGTGGGGCCTACATGAACTTGGCATTACCGGTAAACAAATTCAGTTTCAAACCATAAAATTCAGTTTCAATTTAGCAAAATTTATTTTCAAACCAATGGATTTAATTATAAGTGAATACAGATTCAGTCTGAGCAATTCAAATTCAGTTTCTGATGGTACAAGTTTCTGCCCATAATTACTGCTGTTAAAAAAACTACTAAAAATTCACCGCAGTTGTTGTGAATATTATTTTAGAAACCCTTCTATGTGGGGTAAAGAGACTGTCAAAATAAACGTGTACATAAAGACAGAGATGTGTGCATGTTAGTCAATAGTTGTGCATAGCTAGAATTTGTACATGTATTTTATGTTTCCTTTATAAAATTTCAATTAAAAAAGTAAAAACTTCACAAACTTACAAATACAAACTTCAAGTTTACAGTTTTATTTTACGCTGAATACAAAGAACTATGACCATTTGTAAATACAAATATTTTTAATAAGAGAATACAAATTTACAACTGTGATCGTACATCACAGAGTCACAGACTGGTTAATGGAGCACAGAACACATTGGTACATGTTGCACGTGCATATCTTAATGTTTTCTCCATTTAATCTTAATAGCACCACCAGAATTAATTTTTAAAACAGGAAAACAAATCACCAATGGATTATAAGTATACACAGGAGAAAAGTTAGCACGTCTGTTAGCAGTACAGTGGGTGGAAAACATAAAATCATTAAAGACAATAATTTGTTCAGATTCAAATTCTGTTTTATTGAGTTTGAAACACAATCATTCAGACAGCAGGCCAGACATTTCATTAGAAATACTCCAAACATTACTCAGAATACAAAGGATGGTATCAACAGTAGCATTTTTATGGGTACCAGCACATATTGGAATACTAGGCAATAAGATGGCAAAGAAGGCAACTCAAAATCATATGAACTTCACAGTATATAAAATCAGAGGCGATGAGTATCATCAAAGAAAAACTGAAGAAAGAATGGCAGAAAAGGTGGGATGGAGAAAGAATATGGTTTCATATAATCAAAAAGGCATTATGAGAAATGAGACCTGGAATCTAAATGTATGCGCAATGTGTATACCGATGCGTTCTGTGCTCCATTAACCAGCTTGTGACCCTGAGATGTAAGATCACAGTTGAAAATTGGCACTTTCAAAGAAAAATTTGCATTCACAAATGGTCCTAGTTCTTTGAATTCATGAAGATTAAAACAAAACTGTAATCGTGAAGTTTGTATTTGTAGGTTTGTGAAGTTGTAACGTTAAAGCTGCTATATGTAACTTTTCTAACAATATATTTTTAACATATTTCTTCACTCTGTCACTAGATTGATGTTAGAGAGGTAATCTCTGAAAAAAACTAAAAAAAAATATTGTCCCCTTGCTTCTCCAGGTGGTAAATAAGCATTTCTAAAAAGAAAAAGTGACCCGCCATTTTCCAGCCAATAAAAACAAAGTTTGTAACCAGCCAATAAAAACCGAGCTTGAATTTGAATCAGCCAATAAAAACAGAGCTTGAATTCAAATTTCAACAGACCACAAGGGGGCAGAGCCATATATGGCTCTGAGGGGGAGGGATCAGAATGCTTTGCTTGTTGAAATTTTTTCAAAGTTCTGCTGTTCTACAGAAACTGCAGACTGAACCTTTAAAATTGTCAAAGTTCATGCTCAATAATCCAGGTAAAAAAATTCAACAACTTTAAGTCAGGTCATCAGTTTACAGTTTATTTTTAGTTGTTGTTGTTGTTGAGATGTTTCATCCTTCATCTTTAAGCATGAACTTTGATGTTTTGAACCACTTTGACTATGGCTGCCTCAGAGGAGTTGACGCGGGAGAGGGCCAGCTCCAGAAACCATCTTATTACCAGCAAACTGGTTGGTCCACTATGGGAGTGTGCTGTTTGTGGGACTGGGTTTGTTGTGGCTCCTCGGACTGATGAAGTCCTTTGGATGAAGGAAGACACATCTCAATTTAAAAAAAACATCCAGATGACCTGATTGTACTTTGCTGAACTTTTAAAATTGTATTTTTATAAAGGAAACATACAATACATGTACAAATTCTATGGTAAATGGTAAATGGAGCTTATTTATATAGCGCTTTCCAGCCCCCTGTGAGGAGCTCCAAAGCGCTTTACAATACCAACCATCCACCCATTCATTCACACATTCATACACCGGTAGTGGTAGCCTGCCTTGCAAGGCGCCATCCAGACCTACCGGGAGCAATTTGTTATGCACAACTGTTGACTAATATGTGCACATTTCTGTCTTTACATACAGTACATGTATATTTTGATATTGTTCTTACTCCATATTTTTGTTGCCCTCAGTACTGGATGACATGGCTTTTTTTGCCTGCATTTTTGATATTGTTGGTGGAAGTGCCTCAGGCTGTACCAGCTACAGCTAGCTGCTGCAGCCATTGTTTGCGCTTGTATACACCATAAACGTTCATGTACAGTATGTAATGAAAAACTGAAGGTGATGATTAATAAAATAGCATAAGCTACCATTTTTTTTTGTACTGGAAATGTTTTTACAACAACGGGCCCACTCGGACTTAACCTTTAGCTCCTGAATCTGGTCAAAGTTAATCTTTATTTCTGCAAACTGAGGTTGTTCAAATAGATATCAATAACAGATAAGTTACTAACTGTTCACATCTTTTCCACAGGATGTTACTTCAAAATTTTGAACTGTTGCTTAAGCTATACTGCATGCCATCATGAGTGTTGGACAAACTCGACATGACCGACAAGTTGTTCAGTGCAAACCGAGAATGCAACTTGTTGACAGATCTGTGAGGTTTAGTGTCATGCAGGTCACTTCAGATTAGCACAACCACCACTAAGCTGCTGTGCTGAGATCAGCCAACGAGCCTCCAGGGTCTTATTAGAGCAAACAGGAAGCAGAGACTGGTCAGCACAGCGAGATCTCTCCACTGGATCCCAATAAAACCTGAACCTGCAACTATAGCTCATAGAGAGTGCCCATAAAGTGAGCTGCAGAGCCTCCAGCTCCACTTTCCTGCTCCCTGCTGCTCCAGAAGAAACTCTGACCACACAAAAGTGGAAAGCCATAACTTTTTCTTTTGTAGAACAAAACCAGGTAACCACACAACTGAAAACCTATAAAATCATACTTTGACAATTTTTTTCAGATCATATAAGCGTCTTTAATTCAGACACATTTAAATTTGATGGCAAATGATTGACTTTATTTTTCAAGCTGAAACAAAACTTAGTAAGAAATATATGAACAGTCCATAAAGACATTTACTGTCCTTAATGAGCCATATGTATAAAGTAGTCACGCTTTATGTTGTAGACGTCATGTACGAATTGCTTTCAAGCGGAGCCAAGAACAAAGTGAACTGCTAGCGTCTTAAAACAAATGCAACCTCAAACTTTTTAAAGCAGTTTCTGCAAACACAATTTTATAACCTCTACATCTGGAAGTGAGTCTCTATGCCCCTTTAAAGTCCAACACCCACCACGTTTTCATATTGCATACCCAGTGAAACACAATAGGTTTATTGCTATGGTATTGTTCTGTACTGTACTTTCTCTATTCTATGATATAAGTTGAAAAGTAATGCAAACTAATTTTACAAACGGTTTTTGTGACAATTTCAAGCTGTTTTAGTTGTGGCTTTGGAAACAGCCCCTTCACTTCCATACAAGGGGTGTGACATTAAGCCAGGAATCTGATCATGAAAGACCTCCAGTTTTCTATTGCATATGGCTGGAGGCAACTACAAACCGGATTCCAAAAAAGTTGGGACACTAAACAAATTGTGAATAAAAACTGAATGCAATGATGTGGAGATGGCAAATGTCAATATTTTATTTGTAATAGAACACAAATCACAGACCTGAACATAGTTCTCTGCATTAATGGTGCCTTTCCAGACATGCAAGCTGCCCATGCCACAAGCGCTCATGCAACCCCATACCATCAGTGATGCAGGCTTCTGAACGGAGCGTTGATAACAACTTGGGCTATCCTTGTCCTCTCTGGTCCGGATGACATGGCGTCCCAGTGTTCCATAAAGAACTTCAAATCGTGACTCATCTGACCACAGAACAGTCTTCCATTTTGCCACACTCCATTTTAAATGACCCCTGGCCCAGTGCAAACGTCTGAGCTTGTGGAGCTTGCTTAGAAATGGCTTCCTCTTTGCACTGTAGTTTCAGCTGGCAATGGCGGATGGCACGGTGGATTGTGTTCACTGACAATGCTTTCTGGAAGTATTCCTGAGCCCATTCTCTTATTTCCTTGACAGTGGCATTCCTGTTTGAAGTGCAGTGATGTTTAAGAGCCCGGAGATCACGAGCATCCAGTAAAGTTTTACGGCCTTGACCCTTACTCACAGCGATTTTTCCAGATTCTCTGAATCTTTTGATGATGTTATGCACGGTTGATGATAACTTAAAAGGCTTTGCTATTTTACGCTGGGTAACACCATTCTGGTATTGCTGCACTATCTTTCTGCACAACAATGGTGGAATTGGTGATCCTCTTACCATCTTGGCTTCTGAGAGACACTGACACTCTGAGAAGCTCTTTTTATACCCAATCATGTTGTCAATTGACCTAATTAGTGTTAATTGGTCTTCCAGCTGTTTGTTATATGCTCAATTTCCTTTTTCCAGCCACTTATTGCTACTTGTCCCAACTTTTTTGGGATTTGTTGACACTGTGAAATTTTGAATCAACATATTTTTCCTTTAAAATGTTACATTTACTCAGATTAAACTTTTGATCTGTCATCTATGTTCTATTACGAATAAAATATTGACATTTGCCATCTCCACATCATTGCATTCAGTTTTTATTCACAATTTGTTTAGTGTCCCAACTTTTTGGAATCCGGTTTGTATATATATAGATTATTTACATATATATATATATACATATATATATATATATACATATATATACATA
>JBBPBX010082982.1:0-10978 GCA_038048925.1 Garcialebias charrua | reverse complement strand
TATATATATAAACCTTCTACCACAGCATGCCTGACTAACGCGATAGGAGATTGGATTGCATAAATGCTTCCATACACAAACAGACAGTGTTTATAACCAAATCAACATGCCCAATATCAGGGTTTTGTATATCAGATGTATCCTGTGTCTTCCATATGCCCATTTTTCATGTATACATCATTAAACATATAGTAAAATAACAACAGTAAACTACAGCATGTATGCTGTACACCAAGATATGAATTACGTTGTATACAAATGTGGTCCATTTTTTGTATTCACATTAATTTGTCTGCTCTACTGGGCTTAAATTCAGGTATACATCAGAAAAGTAAATTAGCCCTAAGTTGGAGGCTTTTAGACTGATGGAAGTGTCTGCCAGGTAAACTGAGCACACCAGGAGTTCGGGATACTTCTGACAGCTGATGGTGGCAGGTTTAATCAAAGTGTTGGCTCATTAACATGGGGCACAGGCAGTGGCCCCGTGCTGTCCCTTTCAGGCTCGTTATCTCAATAGAAATCTACTGCTGCATTGGCTAATTGGCCTCTGTGCACAATAAAACTTCAAACATTTTGAGAGATCATTAGAACAGGTTTGGAGCTTGCAAAACTATTATGGTTAGGTCTAGTAATTCAAAGTATCAGATGGTTCTGCACCTTAATAATGGATTCTGCCTTATTAAAATAAAAATTGCAGTTTAAATTGTAAAGTCGGGACATGGCAACTCAAATTGTAGGGGTTTAGGCTCTTTTCATTTTAGACAAAAAAAATCTGTTTTGTGCATGTAATTTTACAACCACAATATATAAATGTAAAATTACCCCTGAGATGCACTAGAGAAATATGCCCCTCTATGCTCCTGTCAAAGAGAGAGAGAGACTCCACAAAGGGTGGTCTAAGATATGGTTGGACTTTCAGATGCAGGCTGACAAATGATCGCTATCCAACTGGAAGTTGTGGAGGTCAACAAGCTACAATAGGTGGTTGTGGTTGCAGAATTTCCTTTTTTGTTTTTCTCCTGCAGCTTTTCCTACACTAGAGGGCACTAACAAAACATACCTGAGGACAATTTTTGTTGTTGTTGTAAACTCAATAATCCAGGTAGATAGCAACAAAAATAGGTAAATTATGTCACATGGACCAGTTTCTTTAAGTGAGACACATTTTGTTCCCTAGCCAGAGGACTTTGTCAGTCCAAGGCCTGCCAACCAGATCTGTCCCATAAGTAACCTTCCTACATTTGAGGACCATTCCACTAATGAGCTGTAGGAGTATACTGTATAATAATAATAATGATACAAATAATAATAATGTGTATGCATTGTAGTCATTGTATGTTCTCATACGATGGCAAAATTGGATCTCTGTATTTAATCCATCCACCGCAAGGTGGAGCAGTGGACTACCTTTGTAGGTGCCTGGGCAGCAACTGGGGATGGGGTGTCCTGCTCAGAGACACCACGAGATGTGCAATGACTCGGGATTGAACCAGGGACATTCCGGTCCCAAGTCAGCTGCCCTGCCTCTAGACCATTTCGACCCCCAACTGTATAAGGCAGTAGATAATAATAATAATAACAATAATAATAATAATAATAATAATAATAATAATAATAATAATAATAATAATAATGAATTTAATTTATAACGCACTTTTCATTAATGAAAATCTCAAAGTGCTACAAAGTGCAACAAAATTAAAGGTCAAATAAAACAAGTGATAAAACAAGTAAAACCAATAACAGTATCAACTGATATCATATATTACTTCAGTCTGACACTGATGTTTAAGTTGTGTTTCTGGCCTTCATATTATTCCTTGCATATTGTGAAATCTAATATCTAATTCTCAGTGCTGTAACTCTGACTCCTGCTTTTATCCAGATTATTAGACATCCTTGGTTTCTCCTGAGCCTCCTTGTGATCTCTCCAGCCATTCCTTGCCTTCCACCACTTACCCACCAATTGTATGAACCCTCCTGGAACTTCCTCACTCCTTGTTACTAGAACCTTTTGTAATTTAACCCCTGTAACCACTTTGCCTACCAACAGTTAGAAATACACTGAGCATCAAACCTCAAGATAAAGCCCCCAACTAACTGTCCTTTGCTCTACAGGGATACAGTCCCACCATGCTGATTATTTCACATTGTGTGATACATTCACTTGTTGTAAATAAACACGTTAAACTTGCCCTTGAAATTGGAGTCACTATTCTTGGTTACATACTATCTCTGTATTGAGCTAAATCTTACAGTGGTTATAGATGCAGCAATGCCAAGCGACTATAACATCAGGAAGAATCAACATGAGAAACATGAGAGATGTCAAGAGCTAAGAGGAAGACATAGAGAAATTGTGGAACATCAAATGGTAGTGCCAGTGGCCATATGAGCACTCTGTGCTGTGTGACTCCCAAGCAAGATGAGCATTCTCATATTAATCTACTTTTTCACTGCACTGCATTTTATGAATTTTAACTGAGAGAACATTTCCAATTATGTTTTTTGCCTAATAACTTTGACAACATTTATTTAGTTGAATGAGCAGCAGTTTGTAATTTTGGTAAATACCACAGCTCAGTAGTCAAGCATCTGGTCTTTCTGCACATTTTTTTTTTCCAGCTGTATCCTTTTGAACAATAAAGTTGTACAAAAGTAACAACTTTTGTCGTTACAATAGCATCTGATAGAAATAACATCCATGTGTTATTTAAGAGCAAACTCTTAAGAAGTGCTTACACGTTACAAGTCTTATGACCTTATATATGTAAAACTTTAAGCTGTTTTTAATTCTGTTTACTAATAGTAACTCAATTTTCTTTATCAGATTTTTACAGTTATGTGCTATCACAAGTAATGGGCCTTAAGTGGAGACTTTCAGCTTTATGTTGATGGTATTCAAAATAAAACTGTAAAGTGCAACTATATAATATGAAGAATGCTCTTTTTCAGGGAGTACAGGTATAATTAGGCATTTAACTGAAATGTTGCTTCATAGATGCACATACAAAGTACTATGCCTTCATTAATGTGTCATCATTTAAGGGTGAATTATTTTAAGCAGTATTTACATGAATGGGCTACAGCTATGAACTCGACATGTGAACGTCTCTCCATTCAACTTGAGGCAAAAACAAAACAAATAATAATAATGTATTTTCCTGTCATCTGCGTATGTTTCCCATACACAGACGGAATTCGTCTCTACATTTAACCCAACCACCTACCAGGTGGTGCAGTGAGCAGCCATAGAAAGCGCCCGGGGAGCTGGAGAATTAGGTGTGCACTCATAGACACCCCAAGGTGTGTAGTGGCCGGGACGCGAACCCGCGTCCTTCGCGTCCCAAGTCAAAAGCCCTGCCACTAGACCATCTTGATCAATCATAAATCCATCAAACTAGTGAATTCAATCCATAAAATATGTAACAGTGGTAACATTTTAAGTGTTATACTGTTGTCAAAAGGATGCACAGAACTATTGCGCAACAAAGTAGAAATATCATTAGCCAAGCACATAAAAGCAAATCGCAGAAGCAAATTCACAGGGTTCTCGACAGGGTGCAAAATAAATAAATAAAATAATAATAATAATTAAGAGTTATGAGCTTAAGAATATTTGTTTAAACCCCAAGCTATTTTGGAACATAATTATATTTTTTTCTAGATGGCATTGATATAACCTGATACAAGAAGAAAATGAAAGCAAGATGGTAGTGATACGACTCTGAATGCATTGTGGTATTTAGCAAACACATGCCCATATGATACGCATGAACGTCAGAAAAGCAAGATTTCCAGTTAATCTTGCACTTATTGTATTGTACCTTATCTATCTATCTATCTATCTATCTATCTATCTATCTATCTATCTATCTATCTATCTATCTATCTATCTATCTATCTATCTATCTATCTATCTATCTATCTATCTATCTATCTATCTATCTATCTATCTATCTATCTATCTATCTATCTATCTATCTATCTATCTATCTATCTATCTATCTATCTATCTATCTATCTATCTATCTATCTATCTATCTATCTATCTATCTATCTATCTATCTATCTATCTATCTATCTATCTATCTATCTATCTATCTATCTATCTATCTATCTATCTATCTATCTATCTATCTATCTATCTATCTATCTATCTATCTATCTATCTATCTATCTATCTATCTATCTATCTATCTATCTTCGTTTAACGTCCGTTTTCCCGATTCCGGGGTGGGACGTTACTTCTTTGTCGCCAAGTTTTTGATGCCAGATTAGGCGGTCAGTTGCGTCCAGTTCATTGAGGTTCAGCGCTTTCAGATCTTGTTGAATCGTTTGCGCCCAGGTCTTTTTCGGACGGCCTTTGGGACGGGTGCCAGGTACTTCAAGGTTTTCAATAGCAAGTATAGCACTGTTTTCACTTCGTTTACCATGACCGAACCATCGCAAACGGTGTCGCCGGCATGCGTCCTTAATCGCACATAAGCCAGCTCGATGCAGGATTTCGGTTGATTGGATGTGATCTTTAAGACTAATGTGTTGCATCCATCGGAGCATTTTCATGTCGGTTTGGAGAAGTTGCTGTTGTATTGTACCTCATGATATTATATTATTACTTATTATATTATATATCATGTATATTATAGTAGTACTATAAAAATAATGTTAGTGTATATCTTAGATCATTGTATACTCAAAGTCAAAGTCAAAGTCAACTTTATTGTCAAAACTGCAATGTGTACAGGACATACACAGGATTGAAATTGCATTTCTCTCAGTCCCTTCAGTGCAACAGTTACCATTTAAACACTAAAACACTAAAACATTTAATAAACATAAGCATAAAATGAAATAATAAAAGTGTAATACTGTCCTAAGTTTTTGCATAGTAGTATAAAAGCATAAAAAGTTACACCAACACTAAAACACTAAAACATTTAATAAACATAAGCATAAAATGGTTCAAGACAAGAAAGTTCATGCTCAATAATCCAGGTATAAAATCTGATAATTCTCAATCAGGTCATCTGGACAGTTTATTTTTAGTAGAAACATTTCAACCTCACTCCAGAGGGCTTCATCAGTCTGATAAAGCCTCTGTAGTGAGGGTGAGTAATGTAAATGTAAACAAAGTACCACATGTGATATGAATGACAATAAAATCACATCGAACCTTGAACCTTATTGATGATATCATAGGAAACCCGAGTTGCTGATCATAAAATTCACAAATATGAAATATGTGAAGTCTCATCTAATACTAACAATTTCAGTTAGACAGTGCTTGGTCATTGAATCATACCACAGATGGAAAATTAATTGAAAACAAACTCAAGACTTATAAATAAATAAATAAATAAATATAGTAAAATGAAATGTTGAGTAGAAGTGAAAGACTTCAAGCACTGATATGATGCAAATAATTCAGTTACTTATTCTCCTTGTGATCATAAAGTGAGAAGTCCAATGAGAAAGTTAACGTAACAAAAAATAAATAAATACATAAATAAATAAATGTTTGAAAAGTAATTAATTAATTAATTAATTAATTACTTTATTAATCAATTCATTCATTCAACCTTTATTTATACAGGTTAGTTTCATTGAGTCACAATGACTCATTTAAAAGAGAGGCCTGTTTTAAACAAAGAGCACAGAAGAGGTACTGACAACAACAGACAATCATATAAAAAGCATAAAATGAAAAGTAAATAAAATAAATGAAATAAAAACAACAAAAAAACAGTTAAATTATAAAACAATGTAAAATACTAAAAACAGGAATATTGTCTGTGTTGGTTTTTGCAATAAGCTTAACATTTGTTTAAAATCCTTTAGAGTTTCAGCTCTTTTTGCAAGTTGTTCCAGGAAACCGGAGCAGATTAGGAGAAATCACTTTTGCTTCAGTCTGCACTGAGGGGACACTTCAAGTAATAATGTCCTGGGAGCGCACGCTGTAGCTGCACTCACATAGTGACATGTTGGAGGATATGTATGAAGGCAGCAGACCAAGAAGTGATTTAAATATGAAAATGTACCAATGTGAGAGTCTGCTTGAAGATAATGGTGACCAGTTAACCAGTGAATACAGGATACAGTGATGTGTACAGTAGTTACAGCCAGTTATGAATCTTAGTGCACCGTGATAGACAGTGTCCAACATCTGCAGGGTGCTTGCATGGGCATCCATGTAATGTCAGCGTAGGCAATGGACAAGAGGAATGTAGCAGCTATAAGGTGTTTCCTAGCATTCAGAGTTAGACAGGATCTATTTCTAAAAAAAGAAACCCAGTTTAACTTTCTGTTTCTTTACCAAGTTTTTGACATCAGGCTTAAAAGAGAGAATCAACTAAGATACAACATTTCTAAGAATTGACAAACTCAATAGGAACATCATTCGTAAATAAGATAGAAGGAAGGACTGCAAGCATCAGTTATAGAGATGAAAAAAGAGTATAACTTAAAACCAGTTAAGATATATAAGTACTTTTAGAGATGGCTATAATGATTAAAACATATGCATGCCATTTTTGCCAGATGTTTTTATTTTTTTTTTTTTATGGGAAATGTTAGCATCATGCAAATGTAATGTTTAAATGTTGGCTAGAAAAAATAAAAAGTGGATTAATGTAGACTTTGTCTTTGATCAAGTGTAGACAAGTAGCAACATCATAAGATGCTTCTTTCCATTTGGCAGCTGTGCCTTTGCTCTCTCAGACTCTGTCTACCTCTTTCATATGCATCAGTGGTCTTGGCAATTAGTTTAGATTAGCCAGACCCCGCTGTGGGGAAGCTTGCCTCAGACCAGCCCTTTGCAGCATGTGATATTTTCAGTTTGACGTCTTGAAGACAGCAGTGAGCAAGCACTCATTACAGCAACAAGACAGAGTGTATTAGTGTAACCTGCTCGCTGAGATTATTTTAGGTTAGAACATCCACCATAAAAACCTCAAATTCCTCACCATTCTTCTTCTGCCACGTTGTCTTGGTCATTAAGGCCCTGTTTACACGGACACTGTGTGGGGGAAACGCAACTTTTGGGTATGTTAATTAGGTTGAAAGTTTTGCGTTGACATGGGCGAATTCTGTGGATACGACTCTCTCCCCCCCACCCCCCGTACTCATGAATTTACTGTAGTTACCATGCTGGGCCTGTAGATGGCGCTGTGATCTTTGGAACCTTCACTACTGCGCATGCGCCACCCACTGCTGCTTGAGGTAAACAAAGCACACGAGGCAGCCTGTTTTCCTCTCTGGCTAAAAGTTCAGCTACTACAAGTTGTTGTCAACAAGTTAAAGCTGGAATTTGGATAAGAGTCAACAGATCTGACACCAAGTGGACCGCTTCATCTGCACACCAGTTGCTGACTGGACGTCTGGACCGGAACCGAGTCAACATGTCTGACTTTAGTCCGTGAGAATCAGCTGATTTACAGCAGCGCTACAAGGTAAACCATGTTCTTAATAATGTTCCCTTGTGTTTAGTTCGATCACAGAACAACCAACTGAGGTTTTATTTTTATTTTTTTCCTGCGAGGTCGAAGCTGTTCCACGAAGCGGACCGGCGGTTCGGATGTGGGTCCAGCAGGATGAAAACAGAGTCCAGTTCATTAAAGTTCGGTTAACGTGTTTTTAAAAGTGTTCAATTTAATTCTCAGTGTTTGTGACATGAGTTTGTGGTGTTGAATAAATAAATAAATTAAAAATCAACCTGGTGTCTTCATTTTCAACATGCAGCATGTTAGGCATGACGTAACGAGTCCAGATAGCTTCATTTAGCTCAGATAAATGTAAATATCTCCCACGCTAACATAAATACTGTTTATTATTGTTAAACTGTTAATATATAGCACATTTAGTATGTTATAGTGCAGCGTGACACGTGAAATGTCCGACTGCCTCGTTAACAGACAACTGGATCCAGGCAGCTGGCTCTCTTCCAACACAGATGCAGGTAAGGTGTAGAATAATTAAATATGAGAATCAAAATATATTCCATCAGCTATAGTTCAGAAAGTGGTGCGTGTGTCCACTGTCCAGTCCACCGCCATTGTTAAAATGCCGGCTGTCTGCGCGTGCGTGCTGCGTGCATGTGTTCAAACAAAAGCTCCACGGGAGATGTTTACATTATCAACGGGGGGTCAGCGAAAAACTTCCACCTTGAGAGCAGGGTCAGAAAAGTATCGGTGTCATCGAGGGGGGCCAGCAGCGTCGTGTAGGCGATAAGCAAAGTCGCAAAGAGAAAGTAGCGGTTACACTCAAAATACGCGCCGTGTAAACTGGCCCTAAGAGTCTTTAAAGCAAACGTACTTGCTCCTATTGAAAAAAAATATGCTCACTATCTTTGAGATCAATGAGGGTGTGAGGCGAAGAACAGAGCAAATAAAAAAAAAAGACAGACAGCAAAAGAGATATATAGAGAAAGAGACTGTTCCACATCAACGCGTAAGTTGATCGATTCCCTCCTAACAGGGCCTAGTAGCATTGATTGCTGTGTAAGTAGCTTCCTTGGTGTCTTACACTGAAGCCCACACACACTGCAGCAATGTGTTACTGATACACAACGTATTTTGCTTTTATTTTTTATGTATCAAATATCTGCAGAGGATATGAAGTGGCTTTATACACCCTTCATATGACATATATCTCCATATACAGTGTGTGTGCTCTGTCAAAATGTTTATGTGGAAATAATGTGTGGTTCTGCATGGGAATTGTCTCCCTGCTGAAGGCTTATTATCTTTGCAAGAGTTGACCTACACAGAACTGTTTTTTTGTTGTTGTTGTTGTTGTTTTACATCTCCAGACTGCATTTGCGATTGTGTATGTTCTCAGCTGGAAATACAAACAGGCACTGTGTAGGGGAGGAAGATATGTGACCAAAGAAATGGCGAAAAGTGGAGCATGAAGGGAAACAAAAGGAAGGAGGGAAACGAAGCAAGAATGCAGGGCAGGCCTCGAAAGATTACTGCATGAAGGTGGTCTTGGCTGCACGTCTAATTATGTGTGACATTACTGAATAAGCTGTTCCACTTGCTACATTTTATTAAAGAGAGTGAGAGGGTGCATGCCTTAATTCATTATTCATTGATTTTAATGGATTTTTTTTTCTCACAGTAAGAAGACGGGAAAGACGCTGACTTCTGGTCCAAAGACAGGCTTTCAGGAAAGGTGTATTTCCGGGTGATCAACTTATTGACATAATTTGATTTATACTGTACAGCAGGAAGGAATAGGTTTTAGAACAGGAGCAGGAGTTAGCAGACTTGGCAAATGGAAAGAACTTGGTCCAACTTCTTCTGAGTCAACTTTGCTCTATTTGTTCCTGTATCATCATTGTAAAACACCAGGTGTTTCTTGTAGCCAAGTACATGTAGTTTCTTGCACCATTCCACAGGTGGCTTCATCCATATTTTTTAGTTATATTAATAGACCTTTTACCAGTTGACGTCATCACGCAAAGCTCGCCTGAAACGAGCGTTCTGATTGGACGGCAAAAAGCCCTAACCGGATGCAGGGGCTCAGCAAGGGGCCGAGGAGCTTCGTAATGATAGCGAGTTGTAATTTAGAAGCTTGTTTTCTTAAAATAGTGAACAACCGCTGGTCAAAATGCCTGAACATTGTGCCGCGGACACGAGAGGAGGAAACCGCACGCCCATACACATTGTCTTAGACAGGGTTGCTTTTTTGGCTACAGATGAACCGTGCGCGCGGCGGGGCTGCCTGAACCTTCACCCAGGCAGGAGCCACTAAGTCCCGGCTACACCTGATCCAGTGCGCCCTGGAGGTCCAGAACCGGCTGGACCCAGCCAGGAGCCACTAAGTCCTGGCTACAGATGAACCGTGCGCGCGGCGGGGCTGCCTGAACCTTCACCCAGCCAGGAGCCACTAAGTCCCGGCTCAAAAAATCATGCATTTACTGGTAGCTTAATGATTTTAGAAGATTCGGTTAACGGTTGGCTTATCAAACGTTTTGACATTCCACTCACCTGCTCTTCAGTGGGGCCGAAGGAAGAATCTCCTTGCATGTCGCAGGTCGAAACAGGCAGAAACCCCAACACACGCAGCGGACCGAAGAACAACGCGGTCTCGTCGAACTAGCTAGCTGCTGCTAGCTTAGCAGCTGTCCAGTAGCATTCCGCTGCGGGAGATCGTTCTCCGCCCTGTCTGTTTCCCATATCCAAGATGTAATGTAGGAACGTAATCCACGGAGCTTGGATCATTAATGTCCATGCCAGATAAAAAACGCACACACGTTGATGCTTCGTGCCGGGGTGAAATCCTGCCTGTACCGGCCGGCGGTGGTACTGGTTTGCTCCACATCTTCCTTCTTTTAGTCGCTCTACTCGACTTTCCCAGAGGGACGTTGTAAAACGAACAAGTCTCACCTTCTTCTTTTACTCGTTGAAGTTGCCTGGAACAATTATAAACACAATAAAAGTCTTATTTCTCCACCGCGACCGTTGCCAGTAACGACAACACTCCAGTTGCGTGCCCGTGCTTCCGGTTGAGTCTCGAAAAATGCGAGTGCGCATGCACGATGACGTCAACTGGTAAAAGGTAAATTCAATCTCTTTTAATGGGTCGATCAATGTTAGTTTGTTTAAATGCATATTTTATTAGTATGAGCAGCAAATGTGCCCCATAACATGATACATATTTCATTGTGCTTTGCAATGAGTGAAAGCTTTTATTTATTTATTTATTTTTTATTGTGGGCTTCCTTTTGTTTTATATTATTACAGCTTATGAAACCAATACAATGTTGTATCTGTTTTTATGGAGGACCGGTCTTCAAATACTTGGTCTATGAAAGTTTCAATACGGGCAGAATGGTGGCACTGGTAGAGTTGCTGCCTTTCAGGGAGCAAATTGCACGGGTTCAAATCCCAGTCTGGGGGCCTTTCTGGGTGGAGTTTGCATGTTCTCCCTGTGCATAAGTGGGTTTTCTCCGAGTAGGGTTTCCTCCCACAGG
>JBBPBX010082980.1:0-10068 GCA_038048925.1 Garcialebias charrua | reverse complement strand
TTTCTTGTTAAATTTCGGAGAAACGAGCTGCGTTCCTCCTTCCTGTTTCTTTTTACAGACATGACAATAAGCCTCTCGGCTGTTACCAATTACTGGCTGAAGCCAGTCTCTGAATCTGGTGTCCTCTAACCAGAGGTAAATGGTAAATGGAGCTTACTTATATAGCACCTTCCAGCCCACTGTGAGGAGTCCCAAAACGCTTTACAGTACCAGCCATCCACCCATTCATACACACATTCATACACCAGTAGCGGTAGCCTGCCATGCAAGGCGCTGCCAGTCCTACCGGGAGCAACTCGGGGTTAAGTGTCTTGCCCAGGGACACAACGAGGTATGCAGTGACCGGGGATTGAACCCGGGACCTTCTGGTCCTGAACCGGCTGCCCTGCCTCTACACCATCTCGGTCTGAAAACTTACATTTCCCCCATGATGGTTCTGGAAGCTCTGTCGGCCCTCGGCCAGTCTTAGGTGCGAACGCACACTGACCGACAATTTGACGTCATTGATTTAGCTTAGGTCCTACTCAAACATAAAATTAGAAAAGATAAATAAATTCACAGGATGTTTTTTAGCTGATAGAACAGGAAAAATATAGTTGTGTAGGTTTTTAAAAAATTTAAACCTCGTCAGATGACATTTGTTACTTTTTACTACTTTTTAATGGCCGTAATATGTGTTAATTTTATTTACTACCTTTTAATACCTTTTACAACCCCGCGGATACCCTGTATATAGATGTGCGCGCTCCCGTGGGTCACGTTATAAAAGTCATCAGATTTGTCTCATTGCCTGCTTGTCGCTCCGCTCCTCCTGTGCTCCTCCCTTCTCCCCAGCTCTACCTGTCTGCTCCTCTCCAGCTAATATAGCATCACCTGTGGGGGCACTAGGGCTGCAACTAAAGCTTATTCCAAGAATCGATTAATCAACCGATTATTTTTCAAATTAATCGATGAATGGGAAGAAAAAAAATGTTTCCACCTCTTTATTCCAAAATTGAATATTTGACTGACATAGAAATTCACACAAAAAACAGGTTGCTACTTGACTATTCTGTTTAGTAAAATACTGATAATAAAAAATAAATGTAGACAAAAATATACACAAACGTATGCTTTATACCTGCACAATATTTAGCTACTTTGTAAAATGTGTCCTTGAGGGAAGAGTGTAACCTGGATTAAAAGTGTGCATCCTTGTCGTGAAGCCTTCATCTTAACCATCGACTGAGGCCTCATGTCAGTGATGAGCGTTTAAGGATGCTTTCAGTCAAGACAGCTGCATGCTGTGGTGTGCTTGATGTCTTTCCATCATGAAGGCTGTCATTGTTTACTGTTGTTTTCTGGAATGAGAAAGAGTTTACATGTATTACCGTATATCGTAATTTACAGCAACCCAAGAAATGCTTTGTTTCATTTACAGTGTTAGGTTCAGGCAAAAGTAGCTCAAAGAGCAATTAAATACACACACACACACAAGAGTTTTCATGAAATATAAGGAAGCATGTGTGTGTGTCTCTCTCTCTCTCACACACACACACTCACACACACACACACACAACTTTATTGTGCACATTTGAGTAGATGAAATAAATTACTTTTTCATTCATTCATTCAACCTTTATTTATACAGGCTAGCCTCGTTGAGTCACGGGGACTCATTTACAAGAGGGACCTGTCTCACTCACACCTAGGGTCAATTTAGAGTCACCAATCAGCCTACTTAATTCCTGTTTAAATGCAATTCATCCTGCCATACTATGCAGTGTCCAGACTTTGCCAGCAAATTAAATGTTGACGCTTAATCATTAAATTATTACCATCTACACACACACACAATACTTTATTGTGCACATTTGAGTAGATGAAATAAATTACTTGATTCCTGTTTAAATGCAATTCATCCTGCCATACTATGCAGTGTCCTGACTTTGCCAGCAAATTAAATGTTGATGCTTAATCATTAAATTACTGTCTTACCATCTTTGTGTTAGATTTATTTATAAATCACATTCAAACACTGCTTGTACCAATTAAATAAAAAATAACACACTTCTCTGAGACAAGATGATGCGGACACTGGTGGCTTGCCGTTCACCTCTGTCTGCTTTGTTTGTTTGTTTTTTAAACCATTTTAACGTTTTTCTTCAGTGAGATCCACTCACTGCTGGTGTATGATCGCCAGCAATTCATAAATCTGCAATTATCCACCGCTTATCTCACCTCGTTTGGCAACTTTAACCGAGGCTCCGGGACCCCCTCCGCCGCTCCTCGCAAGTGTCCCTGGTTACCTGGAGCGCGCCGTACTGCCCGCCCGAAAAAATCGCTCCCGGCGCCGTGGAAGATGCGGTGGCCGTCGCGTGAGGCTCAGAGCTAGCCTTGCTCGCTCCTCTGCTGCTGACCACCGGACAATAAATCTTCCTCATGGATGCCTCGCGGACTCCTGCCTGCTTCAGGTGTCCGGCTCTGCTGCGCACAGCGCACGATGGATCCGCGCACTGAGCGCTAAGCGGCGGTGGCTCCGACTGTCTCCAGAGGAACGTAACCAACTCTGATCCATCAGCTGCTCCATTCCCGGTCAACCCGCTGGTTTGCCCCGCCGACCCTGAGGTGGCCCACGGCTCCCAGATTGAGGCGCTTCATCCAGGTCCGCGCAGTGGACATACGCACGCGCGAAGCTGCGTTTTCCCCGGCGAGCGAAGGCTAGAAGAAAACAACCTGAAACAGCTGATCTGCGCCCCGTGCTCAACTCTTCCACCAGCTGCTGGTCCAACAACACTCGCCTTATTAAACGTGAGATCTCTGACAAATAAAACTTTCATCATGAACGACTTTTTCTGCTCAAACAGACTGGACTTCATGTTCCTGACAGAAACTTGGCTTCCTCCTGGTGAGTTATCTGTTTTTTCATAACTTTTGCTGGTGGATTGTACATTTTTTAACACTCCCAGGCTGTCTGGAAGGGGTGGAGGAGTTTTGGCTGTTTTTAAGAAACTTAGGAACTGTAGACTGTTACAGACAGCAGCTTTTCAGACTTTCGAATTGCTGCATTTTGAACTGGGCCGCTCCAACACCCTGCTGTGTGCTGTGATCTACAGATCACCTAAAACAGGGGTGTCAAAGTCAAATACACAGAGGGCCAAATAAACAAATTTGCTACAAGCCAAGGGCCGGACTAGTTCAATGTTTATTATAAGGGGGTGATATAAGAATTGTTTTCTTCTTTCTGAACTCTTTTCATTCAATGTTTTCTTTTTGATGAATTTGTTTTATTTTGTCTCTTTTAAATGAATGCATAAATGAATTAAATAAAATAATAAATAGCTTTACATCTGCTAAGTTCTTGGCATAAATCAACGCAGACATGTTCCTGCTTTTAGTATTTTACATTGTTTTCTAATGTAGCTGTTTATGTTTTGTTTTGTTTTTTAATACAGTTTTCTTATGATTTTTAATTATTATGCTTTTTTATGATCGTTTACTGTTGGCTGCAAGTATCAAGCTGCGAAATCCTTCATTTTCTACAGTTCATAGCTGTTGGTCATTAATTATGATGAAGTTTAGCAACTCCTCTGTGAACATTTGAGCTCCGTGGTTTCAGCGGGACACCATTCTGGCTGAACCGAAACACAAGCATCCCCACCTGGCCAGCCTGTAGGAGGGTCATGCTGAGCTCAAATGTTTACCGGGAAGTTGCTAAACTTCATCGTAAGAAATCCTTCATTTTCTATAATTACGATGAAGTTTAGCAACTTCTCGGTAAACATTTGAGCTCCGTAGCTTCAGCTGTGTGGTTTTCTTGTTCAATCCGGGGCGGGCGCTCTGATTTTGGTCAGCCGCTCTCAGCTTGTCCCTCCTACGAGATGGTCAGACAACAGGTTGGACTGGATGCAGCTGGCCGCGGTTAGTCTACATGTTTCAGTTCAGCGAGAGTGGCATCCCGCTGAAGCCCCGGAGCTCGAATGTCCAATGTAAAACTAACTTGGCCGCAGTTTAATGTGGTGCTATGGCTCTGCAGACATTACACGTTGCTGTCTTGTGGTGTTTAGTGTAAAATACTTCCACACAGCGGACATGTTACGATGAAAAGTTGGCTGTTAGGATGAAAAGTTGGCTAGCTGTTAGCTAAAGTGCTACTCACTAAGTCCACATGCTGTAGCTGGCTGCAAACTATGAAATGGATTTCCTGAATGTGATGTGAGGCGGGTCTTATTATTCTGGGTTCATGAGACACGATTCCGGATCGGATCGGCCCCACCCCACTACCGTTACATTGTGGGGAATGTAGTGTTGGTGCGGGCCGTTTCTAATAGTAATTAAATATCATCCAGGTGGCCATAAATAATTAATTTGTGGGCCGGATCTGGCCCGTGGGCTGGGACTTTGACACATGTGACCTAAAATCTTCAGAGGCTTCATCAGTGAACTCTCGGACTTCTTCACTAGAATATTCTTGAAATATGATAGGGTTTTGGTTTTACAGGGCTTAAAGGGAAAAAAAAAATCCTGAGCCTGAAACTTTTTTGTGTTGTTGATAAAATAAAATCGTAACATTTTGCCAACGTTTATTAAAAATGCTCTCTGAAAAGTGCAAATAATTGTTTTTAAACAATTCGGCTTCAAGTAACAATGACTTACATGAGGTTTCAATGTATCTGAACTTAATGTAAAATATGTGCCCCAGAGAACTGCCCTGCAGCAAAAAAAAAAAAAAACTCAAGACTCAACGCCACATTGAACAGACACATTTCAGTCAATTCATCTGCAATAAATTTAGAATACTCAATATCACAATCTAAAAGGAAGTTCCACAGAGCTGGTTTTAGGACTCCCAGCATTCTAAATAACTGTCACAGTAAGAGCTGGAGTCATCTCCAGCATCAACACACATATGTTCTGCGCAGTGAAAAAGTTTCATGTGAACACAGACTGTTAAAACTCTGATGGAAATGTCTTACCAGCATTGGCATCAGAAGCATTTGTAAGGGATGGTGGCAGGCACACTGGTGAGGGGTCTGGGGGTCCTCCTCCAGAAAATTTGGAATAAAGTAGATGCCATTTCCTGTATTCTGGTGTACTTTAAAGGGTTAAACATCTATGTTTACCTACATAAGTAACTTGATTCAATAACTAGTTTAGAGAGCAACAAGAAGTGACCTGACTAGCAGTTCAGTGCAGCAGCAGCAGTTTTGTAGATAACATACATTTATAATAATGCAGTGATCTAATAAAGAATCACTAGCTCCCGGTTCAGTTCAGGATACAGTTCAAGCTGCTGCTGTTTGTTTTCAAAGCTCTGAATGGACTTACACCTCTGTACATCTCAGAACTTTTGAAAGTCCATCAGCCCAGCAGAGATTTACGCTCTGCCAGTCAACACCTGCTGGAGGTGCCTCGCTCAAGGTACAAACAATGGGGAGACCGGTCCTTTTCTGTTGCCGGCCCAAAAGCCTGGAACAGTCTCCCCCTTGAGTTGTGTGCCACCTCTGATCTGACTCTGTTCAAAACCAGACTGAAGACCCACTTGTTCAAAAAAGCTTTCAGTGTGTAACTTTTATTACTTTGGTATTTTAGTATGTAGCATTTTTATTTCCATTGCCTCCTTTTATTGCTGTTGTTTTTTATTCTATTTTCACTGATTTATTGTACCGGTTTTTTATATTTTCTGTCCTGTTAAGCACCTTGGTCAATGCAAGGCATTGTAGGAAGGTGCTATACAAATAAAGTTTATTATTATTATTATTAAAGAATCATTTCACAAAAAATTGATCTTTATTCTTTATCTTGCAGCTCCCAGCTGAATGCATGTGGCTCAAAAACCTGTTTTATTTAACTACAGACTTTATTTTATTTGAATTACCTGTAGACAGTTTTAGCCCTTTAAAGCTATACTCTGCAGTTTCTGCAGTACCCTGCAGTACCCTGGGACTTAGAAAAATTTCCAGCAGGTGAAATCATTCTGCTCCCTCCCCTCAGAGCCATATATGACTCAGAGGGAGGGAGACTGTCTGTTCTCTGGTGAACTTGGGTTCTGCAGTTCCGCCCCCTGCTGTGTGTGTGCTCGGAGGAGCGCTTCAATATTCTGTGATTACAGTATATGTTATAAAAACCTTTTAAAAATATAATAAAACCATAGAGCACTTGTCCAACATCACAAAATCCAGCAGAAATCAGCAGAGGTTCACGAAGTAACGTTTGGACATGATTTAATTCGCTCGTGATTTCCTCTTTCTGTCAGCGCAGGTTTGGAATGTCTGGAATGGAATGCTCCGCCTCCTCTACATGTCCATTCTGCACTGCAAAGTTCTGTGATTATTTGTTAATAAAACCCTTTAAAAATATTATAAAACCATGGAGCACTTGTCCAACATCACAAGAACCAGCAGAAAACAGCAGAGGTTCACGAAGCAACGTTTGGACAAAATTAATTCGCTCGTGACTTCCTCTTTCTGTCAGCGCAGGTTTGGAATGTCTGGAATGCTCCGAAGCGGTCACTTGACTTTTGGCAAAAAAACTAAATAAAAGTCCAGCTCTGGGATGAAGAAGGGATATTTAATAAATTTGTGTCACATACAAAACAGTCCTGCATCGCTTTGCAATCTTTTGAATGAGAACGAGCCGCAGCGCTGAGGCTGTGAGTGACAGGCGGGGGCGTGGGTTGGGGCGTGATAAACAACTCTGTTTTGATTGGCTGGTCAGTGTCCGGGTCACTCTGTGTTTTCAGTGTTTTTATAAATGCTGATAGAGAAGCAAGGGGACTATAGTTTTTTTCAGAGATTACTTTGTCTAAAATCAGTCTGTCAGTAGATAGTGACAGAGTGAAGAAATATGGTAAAAATATATTGTTTGAAAAGTTAGACTACATTACAATCTTACATACCCCAGCTTTAAATTTATTTATTCATGTTCCTCAAAGGGAAAATTAACCTTCTTATTTAAACTGTCATCCTCAAATAAATATATCTAATTTAGATTATTTTTATTTTAATGCTTGTAGGGTTTTTGTTTAAAATCTCTACACTCACTCACCTCACTGACCTCACTCACCCAGCACACTCACTCTTTGCACCACTCCCCTCGGGACGGAGGTTGAGGAGCATCAAATGTAGAACCACTAGACTGAGAAACAGCTTCTACCCTGAGGCTGTCAGACTCATGAATAAATAAATAATAAGAATAAACACTGCAAAATGTCACATCATACTGATACTGTACTGATCTGTTTCTTGTTGCTGCGTTCATCTGTGACCATCTGCTCATGTTCGTGCTGCTGTTTATAATGATGTTTTTCTACTACATTAGGGCTTAGTGTATTACTAGCTGATGTGATGTCTCTCTTAGTTAATCCTAGATGTTATTATTGTATTTCTCTTGCATTTGTTGTTGGATGTAACTGGGACCCTGTGTACATAATCTCGTTTTCAACACATGTACTACATGCGGTGCAAATGACAATAAATTCTCTCTGACTCTGACTCTGACTCTGATAATTTTTTTATTGACAAAATATTTATTTTACTGTAAGTTTTTAAAAATAGTATTTTCTTCCATTGGTCCACCCTCTGGGTCAACAACATCCAGATCCTTCTCTGTAATGCAAAGCTCAGACCCCCTCCTCTGCAGACCTGGCCTCGTTCTGCTCTTCCTCTTTCAACGATCTTCCTCTTCATCACCCTCCGACTCACCCCCACTCTCACTGCCTTTATCGTGCACTGAACTCCGTTCAACTTCTGCGTCTTTTTCTTATTTTCCTGCAGAAATAACTTTGAGCCTCCGTCAGAAAGGGGGGGGGGGGTTGTTTATGTGTTCAGCGGTGTGTGTATGTGTGTGTGAACACACATACATGAACGGACTCCCTGCTGGCTGCCCTCTCTTCTTCGTCTCTCTTTTTCCGACCGCTCATTTTACCCACACACATGTACCGGTCAGAGGAAGCGTCGGACACTTGAATAGGAGGAAAAATTACCTCCTGTTACAGAGGAGGCAGAGCGCCACTTGTTTCTAAAACTATATTTTTTCCCGGTGTGACAAACTCCGCATTGATTTGACTGTGAAGCCGCATACACACATGCTTGCTTTTCTAAGATCCGCCTTCCTGTTAGTAATTGGTCAAAGCAACGTGAGCTTCAATGTGATTGGATGTAATCGCTGTCCATCAATCAAAGTTAAGTTGAGGTGGACCGTTTAGTCAAAAGCCGGAAATCCGGCCGGGGGCCGGAGGTCTTTAACCCCTGGTTTTAGGAGATTTTAATTTGCATGTCTGTTGCCCTGAGAAACCTTTAGTTCATGATTTTCTAAACCTGATCCACTTGTTCAACCTGGTACAAAATGTTGTTGGTCCAACTCCTAAGCAAGGCCACACACTGGTCCTAGTTCTGTCTCATGGTTTGTCTGTGGTTAATCTGGCGAGTAGGGATGGTACTGTTTCTGATCACAAACCCATCTCATTTGAAATATCTCTTACTCGTGTGTCTAAATCTCCCACTCCAGCCAAGAGCCGTCGTATATTTAACCCTTCAACCACTGCTCTTTTTTCTGCTGCCTTCACTTCTGCTGTTACAGCCCCTGAAACCTCTGCCTGTGTCAGTACACAGGAGCTGCTCAGTAGCCATAATGTGACCTGCACTAAAATCCTGGACCTTGTGTCCCCACTAAAAGTCAGGCAACCAAAGATAGCAAAATACCCGTGGATAAATGAGACCACCAGGGCAGCGAGACGTCTCTGTAGGAGAGCCGAACGCAAGTGGAAAAAGGACAAACTCCAGGTTTCTTTCATTTTGCTAAAAACATGTTTAAAAAAACTACCAGTCCACTGTCAAATCAGAAAAAAAAACAAATACGTCTCCCAAATCATCACCTCAAACAGACACAACCCCGGTGTTCTTTTCAACACAGTGAATTCCATTCTCAACGTTCCTCCATCTGCCAACATGGAGGCCTCTGTTAACTCCTGTAACAAATTCACCAAATTATTTGTTGAAAAGGTGGAGTTGATTAGGTCCTCCATCCCCCACTCTGCAGTTGACACCTCTCCCTTTTGTTTCATGTTCAGCCACTTTCAGGAAATTCAAACCCATCTCACTACCATTGTTAAACAAAGTTGTTGGTCACATGAAACCCTCAGGTTACCCCGCTGATCACATACCCCCATCATTGTACTGCCATCGATTGGGCCGTCTGTTCTCAATATTCTAAACAGTAGCATAGTTGCCAAGTCCGCCTACTATAAGCGATTTTGGGCTTGTTTTTTGTCTACAGACGCGCATAAATTTTACGATCCGCGGGCTGCAGATTTTTGGGCTTGTTTTGAACGTTAAGTTGCTTTTTTGGACTTGTTTTACTGTCTGAGTGAAAGCAAAATACAAGTGGTAGGTAGTTTGTCCCTTCACGCTCTCCTTCCATGGATGTTGCATCCAGGCGGATGTTATGTTCAGGTGCAGTTAGCGTCACAGATACCATATAAAAGCTAGATCCTGCATTGCCTGGTCACCTGCTCTATTTAGTGTAACCTGTTTGACAGGTGCAATGATGGATCTGCGTGTTTAATCAGTCATAGCTCGTTGAATACTAAACTTATTCTCAAGATTTTTCCTTCTGTAAATCTTAGGCATACAGCCATTAAACCCGAACACATGGTTCAGTGTATTTATATATTCTTGGTGGGTTCAAAAAACGTTCTATAGAAAAACGACTGGACTTTACTTGTAACAGAATTTACACTCTTTCACTCTTCAAATAAACCTTCAGTTAACCGTCTTCTGTTACAAATGAAGTCCAGTCGTTTTCTATTAAACATTTTTTGAATTGATCATGTCCTGGATGACTGAGAATCTTCACCAGCCTATTCTTGGTGGGTTAAAATTAACACTAATAAAATATTCTTATGACAAGTTTTGCCAAACACACAGTCTATCTATCTATCTATCTATCTATCTATCTATCTATATACATACATACATACACATATATACATACATACACAGTATATATATATATATACGTATATATACAGTATATATATATATATATATATATACGTATATATACAGTATATATATACGTATATATACA
>JBBPBX010082978.1:4932-15622 GCA_038048925.1 Garcialebias charrua | reverse complement strand
TGCTCTCCAACTGACAGAGGGTGACCCTTGGCTCTCTTGTTGTACTGGTCACATTGATGTTTCTGCTCTGCACTGGTGCTCTTTTCAGCCATTAACATGGCAGAACGCAGATCTTCAACCAGTGATTTGACATAAGAGTGGTAGTCGCAAATGGCATCATCGTGAAGAACGTTCCGAAAAACAAGGTCAACAGGCAGCCTGGGAATCCTCCCAAACATCAGGTAAAATGGCGCAAAGCCAGTGGTCTCATGAACTGTGCAGTTGTAAGCGAAAGTCAGAGACTGGATCATCTGAGGCCATTTGTGCTTCGAACGTGGAGGAAGAGATCTTAACATATTGCCCAGGGTGCGATTGAATCTCTCTGCAGTCCCGTTACCCATTGGGTGGTAGGGTGAGGTGCGCGATTTACTGACACCACTCAGCTCCAAAAGCTCAGCTAGCAGCTCACTCTCAAAATTTGCACCCTGATCAGAGTGAATGCGCTGAGGGAAACCATAAACGCAGAAAAACCCATCCCATAACTTCTTCGCAACTCTTTTAGCGGTTTGGTCATGACACGGGAACGCATGTGCTAATTTTGTGAAGTGATCTGTGATCACCAGAACATCCACAGACTTGTTGTTGCTGTCCTCAGCCGACCAGAAATCAATGCACACCAGCTCCATCGGAGCACTGGTTCTGATGTTCTCCAGAGGGGCTCTCACAGCAGGCTCTGGGGTTTTGCTGAGGACACATCTGGGACATTTTCTCACAAAATCCCGCACATCCCTTTCCATGTCATGCCAAAAGAAGCGATGGCGAGCCAAGGAGAATGTTCGTGGCTGGCCCTGATGACCTGCATTATCATGGACACCAGTCAAAACCACAGACTTTAAAGCATCAGGGACCACAAACTGGAATCGTTTACCTTTTTTCACAGGGTCTTTTATGACACGGTAAAGGACACCATTCAGCAATGTTAGTTTGTCCCATTGCTTCAGAACTTTTAAAGCCAGTTGGTTTTCACCAAAGCGTTCCCGCCTTGACGGACGGCGTCCCCGCTCAACATAGAAGACAACTCTGGAAACAACAGGGTCGTTCCTCTGGTGAGAGACGAGGTCAGATAGACAAAGCGCTGTTGATGGGTCTGTGGTGTGTGGGATTATCATGTCCAGATGGTCAGCTAAAGATGCTGCATGCTGAGTCTGACCGGCATCCCCACTGCAGACAGATGACAAAAGAGAGGAGACCTCGTCACAAGTCATGGATGTGTCAGTTATAACGGAAGAAGAGCTGTCCACTGATTGAAGCTGGCAGGTCAAACGGAAAACATCTTGCACAGCGTGATCAGGAAGCTCACAGATTTGTTCCAAAAGTTCCTGACAAGGCTCTGACAGAAGGCGATCAGCCAAGGGCTTCACAAAAGGGGCTCTGCTCAAGGCATCTGCCACCACATTCTGTCTCCCTGGAACATACCTGATCTCAAAGTTGTACGGGGCAAGCTTAGAGACCCAGCGTTGTTCACAGGCATCCAGTTTGGGCTTGGTCAGGATATATGTGAGGGGATTATTATCCGTCCACACAGTAAACCTGTGACCCTTCAGCCAGTGGCTGAACTTATCACACACAGCCCATTTTAAGGCCAGGAACTCAAGCCTGTGTGCAGGATAGTTGGCCTGACTGCGGCTTAGAGACTTGCTGGCAAAAGCAACAGGTCTAGCGATCTCTCCATCAGCCGGGACCTGTGACAAAACAGCACCGAGCCCATCCAATGAAGCATCAGTTGAGAGAATAAATGGCCTCTCAAAGTCAGGATGTGCTAGCACCACACAATCAAGGAGTGCAGCTTTAAGGTCTCCAAACGCTTTCTCACAAGCTGGAGTCCAGTCCTGGGGAGTCAGGACACGAAAAGTTCCAGCTTTCCCGTGTCCTTTGCCCTTCACTCTACGTTTCTGACCTGCGGTGAGCGCGTAAAGTGGCTTTGCAATGCGGGAACAAGCTGGAATAAAGTGCTGATAGAATAGCACCATGCCCAAGAATGACCTCACCTTCTTCTGGCATGGAGTACAGCCATCCTCCTTCATGAGGTCCTTTTTGTCAAAACTAGAGATGACCTTTACCTTCTCCTGATCAACAGAAACACCACCAGCCTCCACAACATGGCCCAAAAACCTCACAGACCTCCTGAGAAAGTGACACTTTTTCTGGGACAGCTTCAAGTTGTTCGCTCTCAGACGGCAGAAAACAACCTCCAGCCTCTTTAACGATTCCTCCTCAGAAGGTGCAAACACCAACAGGTCGTCCAGATAACAGAGGAGGCTGGAAAAGTTCAAGTCACCAAAAACGTTAAGCATCATTCTCATGAAGGAAGCTGGGCTGTTACATAGACCTTGCGGGAGCCGATTGTACTCGTAAAGTCCAAGCGGCGTGGTAAAAGCTGTATAATGTTTGTCGGACTCATGGAGGGGGATGTTGTAGAATCCAGAGGTCAAGTCCATGGTGCTGAAAAGAGCATTCCCACCAAGAGCAGCAAGGCAGTCAGACTGATGGGGTAATGGATGGGCATCCTTAACGGTCTTAGCATTAAGCCAGCGGAAGTCAGTGCATATCCTCATGTCCCCAGACTTTTTCCACACCATAACAAGCGGGGAAGCATATTCACTAATAGACTTCCTTATGATGCCCTTCATCTCCATCTCAGACAAGACCTCCCTCAACTGCTGGTAATGTGCTGGTGGGATGCGTCGATAAGGCAAACGAAATGGTTTCTCATCAGTCAAATGAATGCGATGGACAAAATCTCTAGCCTCACCGCAATCCAGTTTTCCCCTGGAGAACACATCCTGGTAAGAAACCACAAGTTCAGCCAGTCTTCTTTTAGACTCGCCTGATACCTCACAGCTCTCTATGTCGATGTCATGTAGACCACAGTCTCTCAGCATCTGCACTGGGTCAGCACTGTGATATGATGAGCTTGTTGCAACTGCAGAATGATTGCAGTGCACTTCAGGTCTCCCCTGACTGAACGCAAAGTCCTCCACAGCAACACATGGGAAGACATCAGCAATTTTAGCATTGCGGCGCAGTACCAGAGGTTTGTTTGTGGGATTGAGAACCTTCATAGGGACCCAATGGTCCCCCCACATGGGTGTTACTACACGACCCACCAAAATGTTTTTTGGGGTGGAACGAGCAGATGACGGCTCCACGATCACAGTGCCCCCTAATGACAGGGGTGCAGTGGACGGAAGCTTTCCCCAGACCACATACTCCCGATGAGGAAGGAGGGTGACAGCCTGTCTGAGCCTGACTGTTCCAATCTTGTCAGGTAAAGTAGAGTTTGACCACCGAGAGACACAACTCAGCAGCTGCAAAAACTCTTCACACTCTGGGTTTGCAGTGTTTGATGTAATGAGTTCCCAGTACCCCGGATCAGTTTTCATTTTTTTAATAAGGGGCCGGAGTACATTGCTACCAATGATGAATTCATCATGTTGGCCAGGTATCAAAAATGTTGGTACTGTAAATTTGAAACCATAGATCTCAATGTTCAACTCATAGATGCATCGAGGCTGCGTGAGAAGGCCACCACACCCAACGAGGACCACATTCTCTGGGACTGCAAGAGGGATCAAATCAACACCCGCGGCTCTTAGCTTGTTCTCTGCCTCCACGCTCAATGTGCACGACATACTCCCAGAGTCCAACATACCCCTCAGTGTAGATCGTTCACTCACTGAAACTGAGGCATAAAACAAATCACTAGCCCTCTGAACTCTCTGTGACCCCAAGAAAACCACTTCGCTGTCTTCAGGTGAAGCGTTACAACATTCGGTATAAACAGAGTGTGCATCTAGTGTATTTGTGAGGGTATTATCCATACTGCCCATGCTGCCCCTCTCATCGCACAGGCTCTCTAGTTTAAATTAGGGTACTGGGAGGATGGCTGTGGTGCGTGATGGGTAGGCTGAGGACAATTCCTTTTAATGTGTCCTGAGCTGAAGCAGTTGAGACACAGTCTGAACAGTCTGCAGTGAGAGTGTGTTGTATGCTCCTCAGAGCAACAAACTCTGCATGGAGCTTGTTGAGGATGTTTAGAACCACGTGTGTAACTCCCCATATGTTGACCATGTTGTTTCGTAGCAAGAGAAGCTGCACACAAAGACAGAACTTTATCAAACATCTCTGCCATCTGATGAGGTGGTTCAACTCCTGAACTGGGGGAAAAAGTTGGCTTGGATGGACCTGCAGTCTGAAAGGGTGTAGATTGTGGAGCAACATGCTGCTGTGGCTGCTGATACAAGGGACCTGAAGCTAAAGAATGATCACACGCTAAAGCAGCCTGGGTAAAATGGACAGCAAACGGTGTTGCATCGGCTGGCGACGCAGCAGTGGGTGATTGAGCACCAAGCTGAGGGAGACAGGAGAGAACCACAGGGCCTGTAGATGAACCAACAGCCTTGTTCATACTAACCATCGGTCTCCTAAGACTCACAACATGGTTATCAAGGCGACCCTGGACCTCAGCAGCAGTCCACTCCTCAACAGGTTTCAGCTGGAAGGAAAGAGCTAGACCAGGATCAGGACAGTGGTTGATGAACATGGTAACAACCTCAGCTCCTGGATCCTCCACCTGCTTCCCCCTTCTACGCAAACACTCATCAGCTGCTTCAATAGACTTGTTCAGTCTGATCCAGTAGTCCATGGCTGTCTCTCCATCAGCAGGCAGGATGTTATAAAAGTCTCTCATTGGCAAATTGGAGAAGATCAGCTCACCAAAATTGCGTTTCAGAATATCAAAAACAGTAGAAACTAACTTGTCACTACATGACTGAGGCTGGCAGCGGAGTGACACCTGGACCACATCTCTGGCTTTCCCAGTAAGTCTGGATGTGATGATTTCACACATTTCTACAGGGTTCACACAATTTATTCTTGACAGATAACATCTCATCAAACCCTCCCATTCCTGGATGGGGAAAGTATCAGTGTGATCACCTTTAAAATATGGTGGTGCTCTGATGTCAGACTGAACAACAACCCTCATTTGTGACTGATCGGTCGGGATGCTGGGTTGGCTGTCAGCAACCCGAGACTGGTTTTGTGGGTTTAGGCCACTCAGGTTTGTCGTAATGGCATCCCCAATCTGCTTGGCTAAATCAGCAATCACCCCACTAAGAGCCTCAGTAGAAACAAGTTGGCTGAGGTCAGACCTTGCATTACCAACGGGTGTAGAAGCAGCAGCAGGGACAGGTAGGGAGTTCAACTCAGACTTAACAGGGCATTCATATGCACCAGGAGGCATAGGCCTCCCCCTCCCAAAGGACATGTAATGTTGACCCCTCCCCAAACTAAAAGTGACCCTCCGGTCCACTTCATCATCCTCAAAAGGTACCTCAGTGTCAAACATTTCAACAAACAATAACAGATAAAAATCCCTAAAAAGAAAAATGCATTAAAAAAAAAGAGATATCAAAAATAAAGTGACTACAGATTCCCAAACAGTCTAAAACCAAATTAGTCACAAAAGCTCACATGCATCAGTAGGCAAAAAGAAATAAAAATAAAAAAATAGGATCAGTCTTTCCCACAGAAAAAGTAAAAAAACTTTTATAAAAGTAAAAATATGCAGTCTTTTTTTTTCACCTATTTCCCTGCCTCCCACGTATGAAACGAGGTGCACAAAAACACAGCAGCAGAAATAGTAACGGTTGTTTGTTAGGATACAGCGAGCCTGCCAGTCACAGCCCAGGGCAAAGGCGCGCAGTGCAACGAGCCAGGCGTGGCGAGACTTCAAAGGCGGGAAGAGCTCAGCGTCACTCGCACAGGTGCAGCTCTGGGCACGAGCAGCAGCGGAGGTTCAGCGACAGCGGGTCGAACGGCACCAAGTGTAACCGGATCCTTCCTGCGTTGTGCTGGTTTTATGGATTTATTGATCAGACCGTGACACGGTTTATCTTTAGTCAGGATAGCGGTTTATTCTGGTGGAATAACACACACACAACACCGTGTTACCGACTGCCCTGCTTCAAGTCTCTCCCCACAAGACAACGTGACAAAAGGGCGAATAAACATTCTTATAAAACATACCTGGTGGAATAACACACACACAACACCGTGTTACCGACTGCCCTGCTTCAAGTCTATACAAAACAAAAATGCATGAAAATTAACTTAATAAATCTATAAATAAACTGAATATATTTACATGACAAATAAACAGCACGTACCTCTCCCCACAAGACAACGTGACAAAAGGGGAGAATCCCAGGGGTACAACCAATTTAAAGACAAAACCACAGAAGAAGAAATAAAAGGGAGGGGCTTCTGATCTTAAAGTAACACGGCGAAATAATGACAGTGGTGTTTCAGTCAGGTAATAATACAATAATACAACAATACAAAAATACTTTTTGTGTAATTATAACACAAGAGAAATACAACCAGGTTACATTGATAATATATGCAAGACATGCAACTAAACAGTTTTATTCTGTTATTGTGGTTGGTGAAGTCAAAAGTCTGAATTTTCACAAGAATTGAACTGGTTGCATGTATTGTGAACAGAGAAATTACTGTTACTTGCAAGCATGAATTAAACAACACTTGTCAGTTGTGATACATGTGCAGGGAATTAATATTTCACACCAATCAATATTTTATTTAATATTTTATGGTTTCTGTGAAGCTTCAGAGCCATTTTTGACATGGTGTACATCTTTTATTAATTAAAAATAAATCAGTTTGAATAAAGTGTGGATTTTGAAGATGAGTAACTCTGACAGTTTCCATGGCTATCTAAGACAGACAGACTTTACCACATGGAGTAGACATTTGTATTCCCTCTCAACTGCCACCATTAAAAATAACAATGAAATGTTTTACTTTTAGAAGAGTACTAAAATATTTTCTTGCATAAAACAAACGTAGGCTCTTTTATTTCTTCACGGCCCATACAGGCAAAGCCCTCGGAGGTCATGGGAGTGCCTCACACATGCTGTTTTGTGTTTAGGAGAGCTGTAGGAGACCCTCTGCTCTTGGCATAGTTTTCTTCACAAATGTAAACACCTGCATCACTGCTGTGTTCCTACTAATTAAAACTCTGTCTGTCTAATGAGAGCCGTGCCTGTCAGGGCCTTCCACACACTCAATAAATCACCACACTAAAGCCGGCTTTATCCCACCATATGGAGAGGGATGCATGCGTCTCTCAGATATATGCAAGACAAATACTTTCTCCTGCTCTTCTGCTTCTCCTCAGCATGCTCCATGATAATTTATTGTCTCCTCTGCTGAGTCATAGCAGGACCAATGCAGAGTGGCAGCCCAAATCTCTCCTCATGCCTGTGGTTACAAGTGACTCTCCTTGACAATAGAGATAATCAGACAGATCATTTAGCCAAACTAAGTTTGCATTCCCCTGAGTTGTATGTAAAATAATATCGCTGTATTTTCATTGGTTTGTGGAGAAATATAAAACATACAATGGCCTGTACTTTATTGTGTGATAGCCCTAAAAAACACATTGTGTTTTTTCTGAAATAACAACGCTAACATTAAATAATTAACAAAAGACACAGTCCTCTGAGGAACATGTTTGCACATAGAATTTTACTTAATTTCTGCAATGGTGTCTTTTTGTGACATAGACAGAGTACAGTATCCAAAAGATGGAATGTAAAACTCAGAGTCTGTAAGTGATAGTTCCAATCTTTCAATAGGGGTTCTGTGGAAATTGATGAAAAATAAATATATTGTTGTAAATGGCTTTTAAATGGTCTCAGTTTGAATAAATAACGATTAAATCTGACCGAGTGATAAGGGGATGTCTGCACTGGAGCAGAGGACACTAAAGTTTTTTTTGTTTTGTTTAGTGTTTGTTTTTTTGTTGCTGTTGTTGTTTTGTTTTGTTTTTTTCAGCCTTGCCTCCACTTAAAATCATATCCTTAGCTAGAGAACTTTACTAATTGACTTTTTTATTTATGTGACTGTTTCTGTTCAATGCCCTGAGACAACTTCTGTTGTGATTTGGCGCTATGTAAATGAACTGAATTGAATTGAATCAAAAGGCATTTCAGGAGCTCTAAAATTGTATTTAGTAAAAACTGTCTCCATAGTGAAAACATCTTGTAATGACACTCTTGCTTTTTGTGTAGAAATCAAACACAACTTTTTAACCAACAATGTCATATTGATGTTACTAATTAGACCTACAGTACAAACTGAGGGCATCCTTTTAGTTGATGTTGCTTTTGTTTTGGGGTTTACTTAAAAAAAAAAACAATGTGAAAGCTTTGTGCATGTAAGCTCCACATTTACTTTTTTGATTTTGGTGTATTTTCATGGAAGTGTCACAGCTCCACACAGACCCGGCTCCAGAAGAATTACCGTAGCTGGGGGGGGTCGGGGGGCTCAGGAATAGTTTTGGGGGATGCAAGTAAAGATTCAATTTTCTTTTAAATAAATACATAAGTAAATGTTTACATAACCTAACAACTGAAATAACATGTTGTTTATTAATACAAAACAAATGATTTAAACAGTGACAGTCATCTGAAAATGCTGAGAAATTGTGCTCAAGTTTGCATTCAGTCATTCATTCAACCTTTATTTATACAGGTTAATCCAATTGAGTCTTTCATTTACAAGAGAGATCTGATTATTTAACAAAGTGATAACAACAGTGGACAAAAACAACAAACAATCATAAATGAATTTTTGCATTTTGCTTAGAAACTAGCGCTGCATTAATTATTGTGTTTGAAACACAGAAACTTGAAGGCAACTGTACACTTCTCCTGAAGAGAGGTGAAGATGTTTTAAAAAATAATTAACATTTTTAACATTTCCCCTTTTTTGATTAACAAACCTGACGTGCAAAACATAAAATAAAATAAAATGAAAAAAACTGTGGAAAATCCATCTTAAAAATAATTGAACTCAATAATCAGATGTTCTGCTTCTTTGTAGTAAAAATGCATTGAACAAGTTCATATTTTCAGATTCTTGAGTAAGGAATACCTCTTTTTGGCACAGTAACTTATCATATTACCTTATCATATTATCTTATTAAAGCGTCTTCTTCACCTTCTTCTCCTTTTTCTTGTGATAACATTAGGGGTTGGAAAACGTCTTCCTTTACTGCCTCTAAAAGTCCTGTTTAATCGCTTATAGCACCCTCTGTTGGTTGTTTTGAGTATACATTGCATAGGTTCAATAGACTTTATGCCACAGACTCCCGTTCCAGCACTTCCGCATGCATTACCCGGGCGGCACACTTCCGGTTAGCAGAAATGACACAAACAAAATTAAGCAAATACAATAAATAAAAGATCGACAGACACACAAATAATACATCTATACATACATAAATCTATGGCGACGATTTCCCTTCGGATAGCCACAATCCATTGTCGCCCTAACTAACCCCTCCTCAGCAGGGAAACGGAACAGCTGCACCCACCGGTTAGTGGACACAACGGAAGTCACGTGTAGTGCCAGTAGCTCGCAGCCGCTTCCCGTATCGGGTCGTTGTCATGGTCTGCTACTAGGAGCTAATGCTAACAATGCCTTTGTCTCCTCCAGGCTCGACTACTGCAACTCCCTGTTTATTGGAATCTCTGGCAAAAATCTTCAGAAGCTTCAATATATTCAAAACAGTGCAGCAAGGATTTTATTGAGAGCTCGTAAATTTGAACATATTACACCCATTCTCCATAACCTCCATTGGCTTCCTGTCACCTACAGAATTCAGTACAAAACTGCTCTCATTACACACCAATGCTTACACGGAACTTCACCTGACTATCTAAAGGACATTCTTGCACCATATTCATCCACCCGGTCTCTACGATCACAGAACAGTAATCTACTTCACATTCCACGAACCAAATTAAGGACCATGGGAGACCGGGCATTCTGTGTGGCTGCCCCCCGCCTATGGAACTCCCTCCCTGACTACCTGAGAGCTCCACAGTCACTGGTTGACTTTAAAAACGGCTTAAAGACTTTTCTTTTTAAGCAAGCCTATTCTGCCTCCACATGATTTTATCTTTGATCTTGGTTGATATTATTATTGATTTTACTTGATTTTATCACTTGTTTTATTTATTTATTTATTTTTTAAATCAAGCCTATTCTGCCTCCACATGATTTTATCTTTGATCTTAGTTTATATTATTATTGATTTTACTTGATTTTATTACTTGTTTTATTTGATTTTTTCTTTAATTGCACTTTGTAGCACTTTGAGATTTTTCTTAATGAAAAGTGCGTTAAAAATTAAATTAAATATTATTATTATTATAACAACGGCAGTGGATAGGATCCAGAAGTGGTGGACATGGGTTGTATTTTAACGGAAGTACGTCACCACTTCCCGTGGCATATTCATTCATTCATTCAACCTTTATTTATACAGGCTAGCCTCGTTGAGTCACGGGGACTCATTTACAAGAGGGACCTGTCTCACTCACACCAAACAACCATCCACTCTCACACTCACACCTAGGGTCAATTTAGAGTCACCAATCAGCCTAACAAGCATGTTTTTTGGTCTGTGGGAGGAAACCGGAGTACCCGGAGGAAACCCACGCATGCACGGGGAGAACATGCAAACTCCACCCAGAAAGGCCCCGGACCGGGATTTGAACCGGCAACCTTCTCGCTGAGAGGCAGCAGCTCTACCAGTTGTGCCACCGTGCTGCCCAAT
>JBBPBX010082977.1:0-15622 GCA_038048925.1 Garcialebias charrua | reverse complement strand
GAGATTAAAACATTTTTTTATGTTTGGGGTGACCGTACGCTCGAGCGGACAGCGGCAACTGTAAAAATGCCAAGTTTCTTACCGGAGGCTGTTTTCTTCATGGAGGCTCGATGGGTAAGTTTGAAAAGTCCAAAAAAAAGTCCTGTCGTTGTTGCGTGATCACATGGCAGAGTCTATCCCGATTGGTTGCTGCTAAGCTGCGAGCAGCAGAAGCAGGACAAATCGAGCTTCGACAGTCGCTGCTCGGAGGTGACGTGGGAGCGGAAAAAAGCTGCCACTCACTGCCGCGCTGCTTGAACTGCTGTAGATGCGCCGCATCCAACATGCCCGGCCACATAGACTTTCAATGTAAAGTGGCTGCTTCGGTGGCGCGAAAAGCGTTTGGTGGAAACCTGGCATAATGCTCCTTTTTTTCAGACAGATAACTTTAATTTAAACATGTTTACTGCAGTTAAAATGACACATTGGTTCTGCTTTGTGTTAAATAAAAACTTTCAAAGGTAAAATAATTCCTCTCTTATTTTGCTTAATGACATTTAACTCTGCATGTCATCCCTGAAATTCTGACACACAGAATCACAAGTCCAAGTGTGAACTGTGTCACAGAGTAAACACAATAAAAACATGTGTTATCTGCAGCATTGTTCTTTAAAATGGAAAAACACTATTAATGTATTACAGAAAATATGCGTACAGTACACACACTTAATGATACTGTAGACCACATGTGTCAAACTCTTGGCCCGCGGGCCAGATGTGGCCCGCCATGTCATTTTATCTGGCCCGCGAGAGCTTAATTAAAAAGTTTTGAGTGTCTAAAAATTAATACGAGCGAGTTTTGACCAAAAACTACATTTCCCACAATGCCTTTCGACTACGGCAGCCCCACTATGCCTTTCGACAATGGTTTTCCCACAATGCCTTTCGACTACGGTAGCCGAGGCAGTGTTTCTACCTTCATGCCAACGAGTGGAATTGAGATATAAATAATGATCCCAACATGTCCAGAAAGAGAAAAGTTGATACAGACGGAAGTTTCAAGAAAGATGGGAAGGCGAATACTTGTTTGTGCTTCCAGGAGAAAGACCGGTATGTCTTTTGTGTTACGAGGCGGTGTCGGTTTTGAAACCAAACACGGAGCTAAGTACGCTAAAGCTAGCCTTCAAGAAAAGCAACACATTCTGCCAAGAATTAAAAGGCAAACTGCGGTCGCAGCAGAGTTTGTTCATGAAACCCACAGCCAAAAACGAGGCTGCAGTGAAAGCTAGCTTCAAAGTGGCTGTGTGACTTTGCTGTGTTGTGCGACATAACCGACCATCTCGCCCAGCTGAATCAGAAGCTGCAGGGACGCAAACAAGTCATCACGCAGATGTCCGACGCGATCACGGCTTTCCTGCGAAAATTGGACTTATGGATGTGGCAAGTGAAACAGGACAATCTTGTCCACTTTCCTGTTTGTCAGGTTAGCATTTTCTTAAAATTTAATTCAAATATATCCTGATGCATTCTCAATAATCCAGGTAGAAAAATCTAAAAAAGCTAAGTGTGGTCCTCTGGACATTCAAAAAAACAAAACAAAAAACAGGTGATTATTTCAGCCACCTAAAATAATATGTTCCCCTTCCTTGGATGGTTTCTTTTCACAAAGATGGCCTCTTTTACTCGTCTCTCAAACCATTGTTCCTCTCTATCAAGGATGTGAACATCTTCATCCCTGAAAGATGAAGTTTTGTTTTGTTTTTTAAATGTCCAGAGGACCAGACTTAGCTTTTTTAGATTAATTAAAATATAATAAAATGTAATTCAACAAAGAAGAAGAACATTTCAACTGTGTGCAATTTAATGATTGTGCTTGCATTTTGTTTTGTGTTTATCATTTTCAGAACATGATCAATCATAGAGAGAGAATCCACTTGGTGTGTTCAAGGACAGGCAGCATCTCCTCATCAAAGACTAACCAAAAAACTTGAGTACGGTAATATAGTTGTGAACTGAGTCAACCTTTATTTTGGTATGTGTATGCACACAAATTGTTGTCATTCACAGTTGGATGCAAGGCTGTGTGTAGCCTTTTTGGGTGAGATGCTACATGTGTCATACATGTTCTTTGCAGCTCAGTTTTATGTTTTTTTTTTTATTAACTTGGACAATTTCATCCTTCATTAATGGAGTTATGTGGGTTTTCATAAGCTGACAAATTTTAAAAGGATTTATGTTAGAGCAACAAGCAAACAGATGTTTTCTATGCAACTGTAATTGTCAGTTGAATAAGTTATAATAAATGAGTTATTCAACATTAAGGAGTACGGTAGTTACATTTATTTTACATTACATTAGATTACATTTAGTTACATTTATAAGTTACATCTGGCCCTTCAAGGTCAGCCATTATGCCGATGTGGCCCTCGGTGAAAATGAGTTTGACACCCCTGCTGTAGACCATTGCATTAGGCAATACATTCAGCAAGTACTTTTACTTTAATACTTTAAGCATTTTTAAAAGCAAGTACACTGCTCTCACCCACCTGGATCAGAAGGACTCATACGTGCGTCTGCTCTTTGTGGACTTCACATCTGCCTTCAACACCATGATCCCCCAAACTCTGATAGACAAACTATCTACACTTGGACTAAGCCCCTCTATTTGTAACTGGGTACTAGACTTCTTAACAGACAGACCACAGTCCGTGAAGATCCACAACTTCTCCTCCTCCACCATAACCCTCAGCACTGGCTCTCCTCAGGGATGTGTGCTGAGCCCCCTTCTGTTCACTCTGCTCACATATGATTGTACAGCCACACTTCCAGGCTGTCATATTGTTAAGTTTGCAGATGATACAGCGGTGGTGGGATGCATCACAAACAATGATGAGTCCAGCTACAGACAGGAGGTGGAACACCTGGAGAGCTGGTGCAAAGAGAATAATCTTCACATGAATGTGAAGAAGACAAAGGAGATGATTGTGGACTTCAGAAGGAACAAACACACCCATGCCCCACTGATAATAGGTGGGTCTGCAGTGGAAGTGGTCTCCAGCTACAAATACTTGGGTGTACACATGAATGATAACCTCAGCTGGAGCAACAACACCACCAGCCTGATCAAGAAAGGTCATCAGAGACTCTACTTCCTCAGACGGCTGAGACGAGCCGGTCTGAGCAGCCCAGTTCTCACCTCGTTCTACAGGTGTGCAGTGGAGAGCATCCTGTGCTCCAGCATCAACGTGTGGCATGGAGGCTGCACAGTTGAAGAAAGAAAAGCTCTGCAGAGAGTGGTGAAGGCTGCACAGAAGTCTGTTGGAGTCAGTCTCCCCACCATCACAGACATTTACACCTCTAGATGCAGGAAAAGAGCCACCTGTATCATGAAAGACCTCACTCATCCAGCACACTCACTCTTTGCCCCACTCCCCTCAGGACGGAGGTTGAGGAGCATCAAGTGTAGAACCACTAGACTGAGGAACAGCTTCTACCCTGAGGCTGTTAGACTCATGAATAAATAAAAATAAAATTAAAATAAACACTGCAAAATATCACATCATGGTGATGCTGATATGTTTTCTTGTTGCTGTGTTCATCTGTGACCATCTGTGACCATCTGCTCATACAAACTCATGTTCGTGCTGCTGTTTATTCCCACTATATTAGGCTTAGTGTATTACTAGTTGATGTTTTTCTTAGTTAGTTCTCGATGTTATTACTGTTTTTCTCTTTCATTTGTTGTTGGATGTAACTGGGACCTCGTGTACATAATCTCGTTTTCATCTCATGTACCACATGCGGTGCAAATGACAATAAAGACTCTCTGACTCTGACTCTCTGACTCTGACTCTTATTTACTTTTACTTAAGTAAACACAATATAATGGTACATCTACTTTTACTAGAGTACATTTTTGTCTGTTTATTTGTACTTTTACTTATAAACAGTGTTTGAGTACTTTCTCCACCACTGGTCTCCAGCTACAAGTACTTGGGTGTGCACTTGAATTATAGCCTCAGCTGGACCAACAACACAACCAGCCTGATCAACAAAGTTCATCAGAGACTCTACTACCTCAGGCGGCTGAGACGAGCTGGTCTGAGTAGCCCAGTCCTCATCTCCTTCTACAGGTGTGCAGTGGAGAGCATCCTGTGCTCCAGCATCAATGTGTGAGCACAGGATGCTCTCCATCGCACACCTGTAGAAGGAGGTGAGGACTGAGCTTCCCAGACCAGCTCTTCTCAGCCGTCTGAGGAAGTAGAGTCTCTGATTACCTTTTTTTGATCAGGGCGGTGGTGTTGTCTGTCTTCACCTCCTTCTACACGTGTGCCGTTGAGAGCATCCTGTGCTCCGGCATCAACGTGTGGCATGGAGGCTGCACAGCTGCAGAAAGAAAAGCTCTGCAGAGAGTGGTGAAGGCTGCACAGAAGATGTTGGAGTCAGTCTCCCCACCATCACAGACATTTACACCTCCAGATGCAGGAAGAGAGCCACCTGTATCATGAAAGACCCCACTCACCCAGCACACAAACTCTTTGCCCCACTCCCCTCAGGAAGGAGGTTGAGGAGCATCAAATGTAGAACCACTAGACTGAGGAACAGCTTCTACCCTGAGGCTGTTAGACTCATGAATAAATAAACAATTAGAAAACAGTAATTACTGCAAAACATCACAACATGCTGATCTGTTTTTTTGTTTCTGTGTTCATTTGTGACCATCTGCTCATACAGACTCATGTCCGTGCTGCTGTTTGTAATTATGTTTTCCTATTATATTAGGGCTTAGTGTATTTCTAGTTGATGTTTTTCTTAGTTATATCCTACATGTTATTGCTGTTTTTCTCTCACATTTTGTTGTTGGATGTAACTGGGACCTTGTGTACATAATCTTGTTTCATCACATGTACCACATGCGGTGCAAATGACAATAAAGATGATTAGACTCTGATTAAAGTTGTACACCTCTTGGACTAGCTGAAAACATGTAAAAATATGTGGCAGGATGTCCCTACGGACATTGAACGCACCACATGAGTGCGGGATGTGATTGGGTCCAAGGCTGGCTTCCGGTATAAAAAGGGCCAGGCTTCAGTGGTTGACTTCACGTCATCCGCCTTCCGGTTCAGACCCTGGCGTCTGCTGGCTGGGTCGCGCCAGCGTAACTGAATGTGCGCTGTAAGGTCGCCGTGATCTACTGTTCCACGACCAAATGTACAAGCCTCCTGCTTCCCTCTACTGTTGAGGTGGAGCTCGTGGTGAGTAAAGCGCTAGTTCGTCTTTCTGTTTTATGTTCAGCTTTTAATTCTAATCTTTGTTTATTAGCTGCTGCTGTTTGTCCTTCACCGTTTTGTTCACCTGCTGTTCGAGCTGTCCACTGGCTGTCGTCTTGCTGTCCTGGCTGCTGATTTGATGCCCACTGTTCTGGTCAGCTTAAGGCTGGCTGCATCACCCGTCCTGTCTGGCTGATCGGGGCCGACTGGGGTTCAGCCCGGACTGGGGTTCAGCCCGGACTAATCGTCTTGGTGCCGGCGTGGATGGTGTCTGCTGCAGCGCAACGGTTCTCCCAGGACGAACTCTTTGGACAGCTGTGGCTTGATTAATTGGACATCTCCCAGGCGGTGGTATTAATTCTGCCGTGGTGTACTACTGTCTTTATCGAATTGCACTTTCATTGTTGCCAGGAGTTATTACTGCCTTTTTAACTGTGTATTTTAAATTTAGGATTTTTTATTAAACAAATTGTGCAATTTATTGGTGTTTGTGTGAAGTGTCTCCTGCCTCATCTTCTGCAACGGGTCTAAAGTGCCTAAAGGGTAACTTTTAATAAAGTTTTTAACCAAATTCATTTTTTTAAATAGATTATTTTTTTTAAACTAAAAGTTGCCTAAAGTATTTTTTTACCCATACCCGTTCGGCTACAAATATAAAAAAGTTACAAAACAATTCTAAGTTTTCACCAATTGCACGTCACTTATACAGTATTCTGATACCTACTTGACACTGCAGACTACGTGATGGTGTAACGACACTGCAACGTGATGATGTAATGACGCTGTTCGTCTGTCTGCTCACTGCTTTGAGGTTAAAAAAAGAAAAATATGAGCATATTTTGCACAGAAATGACATTGAAAACATTAAAACCTCTACCACCGCATGTGGTACATGTGATGAAACGAGATTATTTACACCGGGTCCCAGTAACATCCAACAACAAAAAAATGTAAGAGAAGAACAGTAGTAACATCTAAGATATGATCTAAGAAAAACATCAGCTAAAAATACACTAAGCACCAATGTACCGTAATAGAAAAACATCAATACAAGCAGCAGCACGAGCATGAGTCCGTATGAGCAGATGGTCACAAATGAACAGCAACAGGAAAACAGATCAGCATGATGTGATATTTTGCAGTGATTATTCTTATCATGTATTATTCATGAGTCTAACAGCCTCAGGGTAGCAGCTGTTCCTCAAGTGGTTCAACATTTGATGCTCAACCTACTTCCTGAGGGGAACAGGGCAAAGATTGTGTATGCGCTGGATGAGTGTGGTCCTTCATGATGCAGGTGGCCCTCTTCTTGCATCTGGAGGTGTAGATGTCTGTGATGGTGGGGAGACTGACTCCAACAGACCTCTGTGCAGCCTTCACCACTCTCTGCAGAGCTTTTTTTCTGCAGCTGTGCAGCCTCCATGCCACACGTTGATGCTGGAGCACAGGATGCTCTCCACTGCACACCTGTAGAAGGAGGTGAGGACTGAGCTTCCCAGACCAGATCTTCTCAGCCGTCTGAGGAAGTAGAGTCTCTGATGACCCGATCATGGGCGATGGTGTTGTCAGTCCTCACCTCCTTCTACATGTGTGCAATGGAGAGCATCCTGTGCTCCAGCATCAACGTGTGGCATGGAGGCTGCACAGCTGCAGAAAGAAAGGCTCTGCAGAGAGTGGTGAAGGCTGCACAGAAGATGTTGGAGTCAGTCTCCCCACCATCACAGACATCTACACCTCCAGATGCAGGGAGAGGGCCACCTGCATCATGAAAGACCCCACTCACCCAGCACACACAGTCTTTGCCCCGCTCCTCTCAGGACGGAGGTTAAGGAGCATGAAATGTAGAACCATTAGACAGAGGAACAGCTTCTACCCTGAGGCTGTTAGACTCATGAATAAATAAATAATAAGAATAAATACTGCAAAATATCACATCATGTTGATGCTGATCTGTTTTCTTGTTGTTGTGTGTTCATTTGTGACCATCTGCTCATACAGACTCAGGTTCGTGCTGCTGTTTATAATGATGTTTTTCTATTACATTAGTGATTAGTGTATTTCTAGTTGATGTTTTTCTTAGTTATATCCTAGATATTATTACTGTTTTTCTCTTACATTTTGTTGTTGGATGTAACTGGGACCATGTGTACATAATCTCGTTTCATCACATGTACCACATGTGGTGCAAATGACAATATTCTGACTGTGATTCTGATAAAAGTTGCAGGACTAGCTGAAAACATGTAAAAATATGAAAAAGTTACAAAACAATTCTCAGTTTTCACCAAATGCACGTCACTTCTATTTTCATCTTACCTGCATCACTGCAGTTTGACCGTGATGACGTAACGACGCTCTTTGGGGAAGGGTAGGGGCTGTCTGCTCACTCCGCTTTGAGGTGAAAAATGAAACATAAGAGCAAATTTAGCACAAAAATCACGGTGAAAACATTAAAACCTCTCTTTATGTTACAATACAGCGTTCACAGCTTGTCACGCTGCAGTGGTCAAGTTAAATGTTAACGCTTCTTCTTCTTTCGGCTTTTCCCTTTTCAGGGGTCGCCACAGCGAGTCATCCTCCTCCACCTCACTCTGTCCTCTGAATCCTCTGTCCTCACTCCAACTACCTTCATGTCCTCGCTAACTGCATCCATATATCTCCTCTTTGTCTTTTTCCTGCAGCTTCATGTCTAACATCCTTCTACTAATATACCCACTGTCCCTCCTCTGGACATGTCCAAACCATTGTCCCTCCTCTGGACATGTCCAAACCACTGTCCCTCCTCTGGACATGTCCAAACCACTGTCTCTCTGACTGTCCACCTGCTGAGTGTCTCTCTGACTGTCCTCCTGCCGAGTGTCTCTCTGACTGTCCACCTGCTGAATGTCTCTCTGACTGTCCACCTGCTGAGTGTCTCTCTGACTGTCCTCCTGCTGAGTGTCTCTCTGACTGTCCTCCTGCTGAGTATCTCTCTGACTGTTCACCTGCTGAATGTCTCTCTGACTGTCCACCTGCTGAATGTCTCTCTAACTGTCCACCTGCTGAGTGTCTCTCTGACTGTCCACCTACTGAATGTCTCTCTGACTGTCCTCCTGCTGAATGTCTCTCTGACTGTCCACCTGCTGAGTGTCTCTCTGACTGTCCACCTGCTGAATGTCTCTCTGACTGTCCTCCTGCTGAGTGTCTCTCTGACTGTCTACCTGCTGAATGTCTCTCTGACTGTCCACCTGCTGAGTGTCTCTCTGACTGTCCTCCTGCCGAGTGTCTCTCTGACTGTCTACCTGCTGAATGTCTCTCTGACCGTCTACCTGCTGAATGTCTCTCTGACTGTCCACCTGTTGAGTGTCTCTCTGACTGTCTACCTGCTGAGTGTCTCTCTGACTGTCCACCTGCTGAGTGTCTCTCTAACTGTCCACCTGCTGAATGTCTCTCTGACTGTTCACCTGCTGAATGTCTCTCTGACTGTCCTCCTGCTGAGTGTCTCTTTGACTGTCTACCTGCTGAATGTCTCTCTGACTGTCCACCTGCTGAGTGTCTCTCTGACTGTCCTCCTGCTGAGTGTCTCTCTGACTGTCTACCTGCTGAATGTCTCTCTGACTGTCTACCTGCTGAATGTCTCTCTGACTGTCCAGATGGACATAGACATGTAAATATAACATGTTCAACTGAAATTGTGTGTTTGTGTGTGTGACTGTTTTATGGTTTTTAAGGACAGTGTTTTATCAGGACTGTAATGAACTGCCATCTGATTGATTGTCTGATTGTTTATAGCGTATGACTAGCCTGGCCCTCGCCATACCTGCACAGCTCCGCTCAATTCTATTTCCCTTCACTGCTGGGTCTGGGATTTGTCCCATAGACAACGATTCCTCCGGTCGATTTTTGACCGGACCAATCAGAGAACAGAAGGCGGATTGGCAGATTAACAGACCAATCAGAGAACAGAAGGCGGAGTTTTGAACGACGTCGACTGACGTCGTCAGTTAAAATGGCTGCCACCACGAAGGAATTTTCCAGAAAACAAGGTAAAAAACTATTATTTCTTTCCTGAGAAAAACTATATTTCTTAGCTGACGTTTTATCAGAAGTGTTTCTGAGCTTAACAGTTCCTAAATCAATTCACGAAATGGTCAAATCTGCTGGATTTAAATAGTTTCGGTTTCACATTTTCCAAACAGCCTCAGGGTGCGCTACGAAAATAAATGATAAAAAATCGAATTTTATCTCAAATGTTTCATCAAGGCCAACAGTCAGTAAATTAGAGCCATATAATTACACACTGGTAGCAGAAAAAATATCCACCAAGTGGTTTCTGAGCTTTTTATCTGAATAGCCTGGACCTTGCCAGGCTAAGCTAACAAAACTACGCCTTCTGTTCTCTGATTGGTCCGGTCAAAAATAGACCGGAGAAATCGTTTTCAATGGGAGGAATGCCAGACCCTAGTACGAAGCAAAGTGAAGGACAGGGTTTGGTTTTAACCAGACTAGCGTATGACTGTCCTAACAAACAACTGTCCATAAAAAAACCACAATACACTCCCATACACACACAATTGAACAATAAGGTTGATGAATCCACACGTAGCAAGTATATCTGTTTAGGAACACAAGAACTAAAATGTACCTTGGTACTCGTGTTTAATGGAAGTTGATCGCTCTTCTGGCTACCTGCGATCTCCTGACTCTGGACGTGTTCACGTCATCTGGAACAGATCATTTATACTTATATTTAGAGGAAATTCTACATTTTGATGATAGCTGCTGTCACATGTAAACCAATAAACATTACATGATTGTTTTTGGCCAAAGTATCCATCTCACATAAAGGAAAGATGGATGGACATAGTATTTACAAAACTCCTCTCATGATGGGTGGACTAAGATGAAATTAAAATTAGCTGAATGAAAGAAAACTATAAATTTAAAAACTGTGACTAATAATATTGAAGTCATACATAACAATCCCTGCATTATTTATAAAATTGATATCTATGTCATATACATACACACAAATATACATATATACATGTATATAAGCATATCATATATGCATATTCATATACAGTGTATATACATATATGCATATACATGTATACTGTATATGCATATACATATACTGTACAGATAGACATATACATGTAAATATAACATGTTCAACTGAAATTGTGTGCGTTTGTGTGTGTGACTGTTTTGTGGTTTTTATGGACATTGTCATATGCTATAAACAGACAAGCAGATTACAGTTCATTACTGTCCTGACAAAACACTGTCCTTAGAAACCACAAAACAGTCACACACACAAACACACACACAATTTCAGTTTATCATGTTTTTAAGAAAGCAAGATGTTTGATGGATAGATGGATGATATTTGATGGATGGATACATGGATGGATGGATGGATGTTTGATGGATGGATGGATGGATGCATGCATGGATGGATAAAAGGTGGACATCAGTCAGTAAAGACTCCATCTGTCTGCGTTCAGCAAGGCTGGATGTTTGATGGATGGATGGATGTATGGATGGATGTTTGATAGATGGATGTATGTATGGATGGATAAAGCGTGGACCTCAGTCAGTAAAGAATCCATCTGTCTGGTTTCAAGAAGGCCGGATGTTTGATAGATGGATGGATAGATAGATGGATGGATGTTTGATAGATGAATGATGGATGGATGTTTGATGGATGGATGGATGTTTGATGGATGGATGGATAAAGTGTGGACCTCAGTCAATAAAGAATCCATATGTCTGGGTTCAGGAAGGCAGGATGTTTGATGATGGATGGATGATGTTTGATGGATGGATGCATGGATGGATGGATGGATGTGTGGATGTTTGATGGATGGATGGATGAATGGATGGATAAAGCATGGACCTCAGTCAGTAAAGAATCCATCTGTCTGGGTTCAGCAAGGCAGGATGTTTGATGGATGGATGGATGTTTGATGGATGGATAGATGTTTGATGGATGGATGGATGGATGTTTGATGGATGTTTGAGATGTTTGATGGATAGATGGATGGATGGATGTTTGATGCATGGATGTATGGATGGATGGATGTTTGATGGATGGATGGATGGATGGATAAAGTGTGGACCTCAGTCAGTAAATCCATCTGTCTGGGTTCAGGAAGGTAGGATGTTTGATGGATAGATGTATGGATGTTTGATGGATGGATGATGGATGTATGGATGTTTGATAGATGGATGTTTGATGGATGGATGGATGTTTGATAGATGGATGGATAAAGCGTGGACCTCAGTCAGTAAAGAATCCATATGTCTGGGTTAAGGAAGGCAGGATGTTTGATGGATGATGGATGTTTGATGGATAGATGTTTGATAGATGGATGGATGCATGGATGGTTGGATAAAGCGTGGACCTCAGTCAGTAAAGAATCCATCTGTCTGGGTTCAGCAAGGCAGGATGTTTGATGGATGGATGTTTGATGATGGATAGATGGATGTTTGATGGATGGATGGGTGGATGTATGGATAAAGCGTGGACCTCAGTCAGTAAAGAATCCATCTGTCTGGTTCAGGAAGGCAGGATGTTTGATGGATGGATGGATGTATGGATGTTTTATGGATGGATGGATGCATGGATGGATGGATAAAGCGTGGACCTCAGTCAGTAAAGAATCCATATGTCTGTTTTCAAGAAGGCAGGATGTTTGATGGATGGATGGATGATGTTTGATAGATGGATGCATGGATGGATGGATGGATGGATGGATGGATGGATAAAGCGTGGACCTCAGTCAGTAAAGAATCTATCCGTCTGGGTTCAGCAAGGCTGGATGTTTGATGGATGGATGGATGTTTGATAGATGGATGGATGGATGTATGTATGGATGGATAAAGCATGAACCTCAGTCAGTAAAGAATCCATCTGTCTGGGTTCAGGAAGACAGGATGTTTGATAGATGGATGGATAGATGGATGGATGTTTGATGGATGGATGATGGATGGATGTTTGATGGATGGATGTTTGATGGATGATGTGTGGATGTTTGGATGGATGTTTGATGGATGATGTGTGGATGTTTGATGGATGGATGGATAAAGCGTGGACATCAGTCAGTAAAGAATCCATCTGTCTGGGTTCAGTAAGGCAGGATGTTTGATGGATGGATAGATGGATGTTTGATGGATGGATGGATGGATGGATGTTTGATGGATGGATGGATGGATAAAGCGTGGACCTCAGTCAGTAAAGAATCCATCTGTCTAGGTTCAGGAAGCCAGGATGTTTGATGGATGGATGATGGATGGATGTTTGATGGATGGATGGATGGATGTTTGATGGATGGATGGATGGATGTTTGATAGATGGATGGATAAAGCGTGGACCTCAGTCAGTAAAGAATCCATATGTCTGGGTTAAGGAAGGCAGGATGTTTGATGGATGATGGATGTTTGATGGATAGATGTTTGATAGATGGATGGATGCATGGATGGTTGGATAAAGCGTGGACCTCAGTCAGTAAAGAATCCATCTGTCTGGGTTCAGCAAGGCAGGATGTTTGATGGATGGATGTTTGATGATGGATAGATGGATGTTTGATGGATGGATGGGTGGATGTATGGATAAAGCGTGGACCTCAGTCAGTAAAGAATCCATCTGTCTGGTTCAGGAAGGCAGGATGTTTGATGGATGGATGGATGTATGGATGTTTTATGGATGGATGGATGCATGGATGGATGGATAAAGCGTGGACCTCAGTCAGTAAAGAATCCATATGTCTGTTTTCAAGAAGGCAGGATGTTTGATGGATGGATGGATGATGTTTGATAGATGGATGCATGGATGGATGGATGGATGGATGGATGGATGCATGGATGGATGGATAAAGCGTGGACCTCAGTCAGTAAAGAATCTATCCGTCTGGGTTCAGCAAGGCTGGATGTTTGATGGATGGATGGATGTTTGATAGATGGATGGATGGATGTATGGATGGATGGATAAAGCGTGGACCTCAGTCAGTAAAGAATCCATCTGTCTAGGTTCAGGAAGCCAGGATGTTTGATGGATGGATGATGGATGGATGTTTGATGGATGGATGGATGGATGTTTGATGGATGGATGGATGGATGTTTGATAGATGGATGTATGTATGGATGGATAAAGCGTGGACCTCAGTCAGTAAAGAATCCATCTGTCTGGTTTCAAGAAGGCCGGATGTTTGATAGATGGATGGATAGATAGATGGATGGATGTTTGATGGATGAATGATGGATGGATGTTTGATGGATGGATGGATGGATGTTTGATGGATGGATGGATAAAGTGTGGACCTCAGTCAGTAAAGAATCCATATGTCTGGGTTCAGGAAGGCAGGATGTTTGATGATGGATGGATGATGTTTGATGGATGGATGGATGGATGGATGTGTGGATGTTTGATGGATGGATGGATGTATGGATGGATAAAGCGTGGACCTCAGTCAGTAAATAATCCATCTGTCTGGGTTCAGTAAGGCAGGATGTTTGATGGATGGATGGATGTTTGATGGATGGATATATGTTTGATGGATGGATGGATGTTTGATGGATGGATGGATGGATGTTTGATGGATGGATGGATGTTTGATAGATGGATGGATGGATAAAGCTTGGACCTCAGTCAGTAAAGAATCCATATGTCTGGGTTTAGGAAGGTAGGATGTTTGATGGATGATGGATGGATGGATGTTTGATGGATGGATGTTTGATGGATGGATGAATGCATGGATGGATGGATAAAGCGTGGACCTCAGTCAGTAAAGAATCCATATGTCTGGGTTCAGGAAGGCAGGATGTTTGATGATGGATGGATGATGTTTGATGGATGGATGGATGGATGGATGTGTGGATGTTTGATGGATGGATGGATGTATGGATGGATAAAGCGTGGACCTCAGTCAGTAAATAATCCATCTGTCTGGGTTCAGTAAGGCAGGATGTTTGATGGATGGATGGATGTTTGATGGATGGATATATGTTTGATGGATGGATGGATGTTTGATGGATGGATGGATGGATGTTTGATGGATGGATGGATGTTTGATAGATGGATGGATGGATAAAGCTTGGACCTCAGTCAGTAAAGAATCCATATGTCTGGGTTTAGGAAGGTAGGATGTTTGATGGATGATGGATGGATGGATGTTTGATGGATGGATGTTTGATGGATGGATGAATGCATGGATGGATGGATAAAGCGTGGACCTCAGTCAGTAAAGAATCCATATGTCTGGGTTCAGGAAGGCAGGATGTTTGATGATGGATGGATGATGTTTGATGGATGGATGGATGGATGGATGTGTGGATGTTTGATGGATGGATGGATGTATGGATGGATAAAGCGTGGACCTCAGTCAGTAAATAATCCATCTGTCTGGGTTCAGTAAGGCAGGATGTTTGATGGATGGATGGATGTTTGATGGATGGATATATGTTTGATGGATGGATGGATGTTTGATGGATGGATGGATGGATGTTTGATGGATGGATGGATGTTTGATAGATGGATGGATGGATAAAGCTTGGACCTCAGTCAGTAAAGAATCCATATGTCTGGGTTCAGGAAGGCAGGATGTTTGATGATGATGGATGATGTTTGATGGATGGATGGATGGATGGATGTGTGGATGTTTGATGGATGGATGGATGTATGGATGGATAAAGCGTGGACCTCAGTCAGTAAATAATCCATCTGTCTGGGTTCAGTAAGGCAGGATGTTTGATGGATGGATGGATGTTTGATGGATGGATATATGTTTGATGGATGGATGGATGTTTGATGGATGGATGGATGGATGTTTGATGGATGGATGGATGTTTGATAGATGGATGGATGGATAAAGCTTGGACCTCAGTCAGTAAAGAATCCATATGTCTGGGTTTAGGAAGGTAGGATGTTTGATGGATGATGGATGGATGGATGTTTGATGGATGGATGTTTGATGGATGGATGAATGCATGGATGGATGGATAAAGCGTGGACCTCAGTCAGTAAAGAATCCATCTGTCTGTTTTCAGGAAGGCGGGATGTTTGACTCACCAAATACCAAATGACCTCTTGGACTAGCTGAAAACCTGTACATGTAAAAATATGAAAAAGTTAAAAAACAATTCTCAAGTTTATACAATACACTTATACAGTATTCTGTATTATTCAGTATTCAGTATTCCAACAACAGTATTCTTATACCTACATAAAACTGCAGTCAACGTGATGACGTAACGAGGCTGCAACGTGATGACGTGATGACGTAACGACGCAGTTCGTCCGTCTGCTCACTGCTCAGAGGTAAAAAAAAAAAAAAAAGAGCAGATTTAGCACAAAAATGACGTTGGAAACATTAAAACCCCTCTACCCT
>JBBPBX010082973.1:0-13099 GCA_038048925.1 Garcialebias charrua | reverse complement strand
TATATAGTTTCCAAGTTTATATATATATATTTTTTTACAAAGAATGATGACAACAGTAGACAATTGTAAAAAAAAGCATGTAAAATGAGTAGAATAAATGACAGAAAAATGAAAGAAAATGTTATTAAATAAACAAAACGATAAAACAGCTAGATTGTAAAGCAATGTAGAATACTAGAAAACTAAAAACAGGAACATGTCTGCCTTGGCTTTTCCCATGAACTTAGCAGATGTTTAAAGCCACTTAGTGAAGTCAAGATCGAGAGAGCTTCAGATCTTTTTACAAGATTTCCAGGAAACGGGAACGGAGTAGGAGAAGGCCTTTTGCCTAGTTCAGTCTGCACTGAAGGGACACTGCAGGTAATAATGTCCTGAGAGCGCACGCTGTATCTGCACTCACAAAGTGACATGTAGGAGGAGATGAAGGCAGCTGACCAAGAAGTGATTTAAATATGAAAATGTACCAGTGGGAGAGTCTACGTGAAGTTAATGATGACCAGTTAACCAGTGAATTCAGGGTGCAATACGATTATCATTTTAAAAATCATGTTTTCTTATGGTTACTAGAAAATATGTCAACTAATCACAATTAAACAAAAGATTTACTGCTGCAGCAGTCAGGACTTGTGCTGGCGGTGGATTCAAGCAGAAAATGTCTCATCAGAGGAACATCCAACACTGATTAACTCATTGATGCAGACCATCTCCAAGTGTCATGACAGGGATACTAAATGTGTAAACTAGTATACACATTGAACATGTAAACTAGTAAACTAGATGGGACACAAAAACACTCATATTTACACCATAATAATCTTGTTTCTGAGGACAAATGCCTTTATTTTTTGTTTTATAATTCTGTACAGCACTTTGAGCTGCTTTTAGTATGAAGGGTGCTTTATAAATTTGATTGATTGATTGATTTTAGATAACGTCATGTTTTCTCAAGATAATGAGCTACAGCTAGTTTGGTTAACTGGTGTTGCTGATAAATCCCATCAGCAGGTATGATCGTCAACCTCCATCTCCATTCACTTCATTTCAGATTTGATTTTGTTCAATGTTATTTCATCGTTTGGCATAACTGTAGAGCCCTTTAAGATTTTTTAAAGGAGCTATGTACAGTATATACATGTGACATTGACACTAGCAGCTTCCTCTCACGTGCTCCTTACAGCTGTTTGTTTGCTCTTGCTACAGCTGGAACTGATGCAGCAGCATAAGGTCAAGGCTGAGATTCAGTCCCTGGCTGCCATAGACCCTGACTTCCTCACCAACATCTACCTGCCTAACAAACTTCTCTACGGAGGCTGGGTTTGAGCACGAGGCTGCCGCTCTGCAGACTTCTGTTTTTAAATGTTCCACGTCACCTTGTTGGACAGACTAAAAAGTAACCACCCATGTTTGTTTGGAATATTATTTCTGTATTTACTTTTGTTTGTATACAAAATGTACTGCAACATTCTCAGAAATGTACCGTATTTAAACCTGTGAGATTGCTTTGATAACAAACTACTGTTCGGTTTTTGCATCATTTTTAGGGGGTTAAAGCATGCAGCACTTCTTAGTCAGTACCATGTTCAGGGAGAAAACTTGTTTTTTTTTATTCATTATTTTTATTACAGAAAAAAAACATTTCAACTACCGTAATCCTTTTTTTAAATATGGTTTTAAAAGCCCATCGTCAACGTTTCAAACATGAACCTACTTGAGTTGCAAAACTACTGTATGATCAAATCTTTGTAGTTACAGTAGTCCCTCGTTTATTGCGGGGATCCCTGAAGCGAAAAACCGTGAAGTAGTGAGGGACTACTGTATTGTGCTTTATATTAAAAGGTCTGAGAAGCTTTTATGTTTTAATCCCCCAAAAATGGGTATAGAGATACATTAAAAGTGTCTTTAAATAATAACAAAAATTACCTTCTTTTTTTCATGAAAGAAATGCAGTATTATTCATTTAATTAGGTTAAGTGGAACATTATAACACTTTTTTTTTATCCTGCTTTTATTCTCAAAAAACAAATCTGTGTTGGCACCAGATTAAAGGAATCAAACCAAAAAGTTTACTTTGTGCACTGGTCTTTGTAAGTAAATGCATCACTGATGGTGTTGTTGACGTCGAGCAGGTTTCAGATGCTTTGTGATTTTAGACGATTGTCTGCAGGACGTCATATCTGAAGAGTTATTAATGCTGTTTGGAGCGGTGTGAGTAAAAAGTAGTTTCACACCTAAAACAGCTGTGGCAAATTTATTGTTATGCTACTACACAACATATTGCATACTAACTTTTGAAGCTAACCTACAGGTGCATCTAAAAACTCTACTTCCCCCTAAGACAAAATGGTACAGGCTCTATTCAACCTCTGCTCGACTGCCTGGCTGACATCAGGGACTGGATGGCTTTAAATTTCTTAAGCTTCAATGATAAGAAGTCTGAAGCCATATTGTTCCTTCCCAATGACACAACCTCAAACCACTGCATTGACCTGTCTGCTCTACCCCTGTCCGAAAAACAAAAAGTCAAAAATCTGGGAGTGATAATGGATCCTTCCATGAAACTCAACAGTCATGTAAACATGATCGTCAAATCCTGTTTTTTCCAGCTGAGGCGTCTGTCTAAGCTGAAGCCCATATTATCCAAAAAGCACCTGGAGACAGTGATTCACGCATTCATTACATCTAGGCTTGATTACTGCAATTCACTTCTGTTTGGCGTCAGTCAAGCCACCATTGCACGATTACAACTGGTTCAGAACGCAGCTGCCCGATTTTTAACCAGCACACGCAAAAGAGAGCACATTACACCAGTCTTGGCCTCCCTTCACTGGCTACCGGTTCATCTTCGAATCCAATTCAAAATTCTCATGTATGTCTACAAATCGCTGAACAGTCTCGCCCCCGCCTATCTCTCGGATCTGATACACCCATATGTCCCTCCACGTGCTTTGAGGTCAGAGGATCAGGTACTCTTAATAGTTCCAGAAACTCGCCTTAAGCGCAGGGGTGACAGGGCGTTCTCTGTAGCAGGCCCAAGACTCTGGAACGAGTTACCGCTGCTCATCAAACAGGCCCCCTCCCTCTCGGTTTTCAAATCCCGGTTAAAAACTCACTACTACTCCATCGCTTTCAATGCCAGCTGATTTGTACTGGATCGTTTGATTTATGATCTGCAATGTTTTTATGTTTTTCGTGTTGTACTTCATTGTCTGTGTTACCTGTTGCGTGTTTGTTTGTCCAGCACTTTGGTGTGGACTTGTTCCTGTTTAAAGTGCTTTATAAATAAAATGGTATGGTATGGTATGGTATGGTAAAAACTTAAAATATTGTGAAAAAATTCAATACTTTTTGTCAGTCATTTCAGAAAGTGAAACTTATATATTACATAGATTCATTACAAACACAATGTAATGAATCAAAGGATCTCAATGAGATTTGCCTGGTAAAATAAAGGTTAATAAATAAAATATTTAAAGCCTTTATTTCTTGTCATTTTGATGACTATGACTTACAGATAATGAAAAAACAAAATTCAGTGTCTCAGAAAATTATATCGTGAAGAGGTTCAATATTTTTAACTCCTGGTGTCACATCCTGATCAGCTGATTAACTCCACATGAGCTAGAAATGTCTCATTCTTCAAGTCCAGCCACTCCTGAACCAGAGACAATGTCAGAAGCAGAGGAGACAAAGAACTGGATTGTTGCTCAGAGAGGTCCACTGTCCTCTTTTCAGATGAAAGTTCATCTTCAGGTCAGGGTCCCAGAATCTGGAGGAAGAGTGGAGGTCCAGAATCCACGTTGCTTGAAGTCCAGTATGACATTTCCTCAGTCAGTGATGGTTTGGGTGCATGTCTGCTGGTGTTGGTCCACTGAGTTTTCTGAAATCCACAGTCAACACAGCATCTAGCAGAACATTTTAGAGACGTCGTGCTTCCTTCTGCTGACGAGCTTTATGGAGATGCTGATTTCATTTTCCAGCAGGACTCGGCTCCTGCTCACATTAACAAAGGTACAAAAAGCTGGCTGTGGAATATTCTCATTTACTGAAACTCTGAAATTTGGTTTTTCATTATTTGTAAGTCATAGTCATCAAAATTAGAATAAATAAAGTATTGAAATATGTCACTCTGTTATTAATCTATTTAAGATGTTTCACTTTCTGTAATGTCACATCACTCCTGTCCTGTCCTCTCTACACTGGCTCCCGGTTCAGTTCAGGATACAGTTCAAGCTGCTCCTGTTTGTTTTCAAAGCTCTGAATGGACTTGCACCTCTCTACATCTCAGAACTTTTGAAAGTCCATCAGCCCAGCAGAGCTTTACGATCTGCCAGTCAACACCTGCTGGAGGTGCCTCGCTCAAGGTACAAACAATGGGGAGACCGGTCCTTTTCTGTTGCCGGCCCAAAAGCCTGGAACAGTCTCCCCCTTGAGCTGCGTGCCACCTCTGATCTGACTCTGTTCAAAACCAGACTGAAGACCCACTTGTTCAAAAAAGCTTTCAGTGTGTAACTTTTATTACTTTTGATATTTTAATATGTAGCATTTTTATTTCCATTGCCTTCTTTTATTACTGCTGTTTCTTATTCTATTTTCATTGATTTATTGTTCCAGTTTATTCATCTTTTTATCCTGTTAAGCACCTTGGTCAATGCAAGGCATTGTAGGAAGGTGCTATACAAATAAAGTTTATTATTATTATTAATGACTAACAAAAAAATTGAACTTTGTCATGGTATTCTAATTTTTTAGATGCACCTGTAATCATGTGTTTAATGGAGTGGTAATTAAACTTAGTGCACTGTTCCTTTTACATAATTATTTGTATTAATGTAATTTAATGTTTCCTCAATGTAACACACTGTTGAGGTGAACAGGAACCACGGGTTTGTTTTGAAAAGTGAACAAAACAGACTAAAGGAGCCATGGCACAATGGCGCCACCTGGTGTCAGCTTTGAAATTAGCTGATCAATAAAGGATGGATCAAAAACTTTTCGTTTTTGTGTTGCTTTTGCTTGTTATCCATCCATTATCTTTTACCAACTTCTTCCATTTTGGGTCACGGGGGTCGCCGGTGCCCATGTCCAGCAATCACTGTGCGAGGGGCGGGGTACACCCTGGACAGGTCTCCAGTCCATCACTGGGCCATGAAGCAAGCAGCAAAGGAGCTGCTGCTTTTTTTGGATTCAACGGACACACTCAACAGTTTTGCTTTTCATTTTAAAGGTCTGCACAAACTGATATGGATACCTCAAACTTAAATAATAATACAAAAATGGCACAGTTAACTATTCATTTATTTATTTATTTTGCACTGTTTCTAGCAAGCTCTTCATCTGCTTCTGCTGTCAGAGACAGATGATGCTCTTGTAAAGAAAGTGCACCAGGTATTCAACAATAATACAGTAAGGACACATTAGAATACCAAAAATAATTGCAGTCATGCAATAAATGACCAAACTAAGCCATTCCTATCAGTTTCCTTTATTACAGCAAATATTAGTTTAATGTGTGTCTTTGAGGCAGCACGGTGGCACAACTGGTAGAGCTGCTGCCTCTCAGCGAGAGGGTCACCGGTTCAAATCCTGGTCCGGGGGCCTTTCTGGGTGGAGTTTGCATGTTCTCTCCGTGCATGTGTGGGTTTCCTCCGGGTTTCCGCTGGGAGTTATAGTGTCGAAACTGGGAAATGGATTCTCCCACCAGGGCTCTGTAGAGCATGTTAACCTATAGTTAAAACAGTCAAGAGTATTTATGTTTAATCTATTAATTGCAAAGGTACACACAGAAAGTACACACAGGTGTACCTTTGAGTACACACACTCAAGATACACACTAGCTGAAATGACAGACAAAAATAAGTTTTTTTCTCACAATATTCTTTTTTTAAAATCTGTTCATATTAACAATTCTCATTTATTTAATTTTTTTATTTGTATTTAATTTATTCATTTCAAATTTAAAACACAAAAGAAACAAATTCAAAACATGTATAGAAAGCAAAAAAAAAAACAGATTTAAAATGAAAGGAAGCAGATGAAGAATAAAATTCTTATAATATCTGCCCCTTCTTAAATCAAAATTCTATTTAACACTCAAATCAAACAATGATTATTCATGAACAAAATTAATAACCCATAACAATTGTCGATGTTTAGTACATTAACAATTTTGCATTTGTAGATATCTATTTAAGAATTTATATTTAATCAACTTTTTAAATATAGGCATTGACTCAATTTTTTTGGCATCATTTCCCAAACCATTCCATAAATCTATTCCATGCATTAAAGTAAACCGACCCTTTAAACTGGTTCTATATTGTGGTTTAACAAAAATGTCTGTTCCCTTAAGATTGTAACAGCTTTTTCTTTAAAAAAAAATGCTTTTGAATATTTTGAGGTAGTTTGTAGTTTTGAGCTTTATGCATTAATAAATAAATATTATATTCTACTAGATCATAAAACTTCAATAGTTTCATTTTATAGAATAGATTGTTTGTTGGATGATAATAATGCATTCTTGTTATAATTCTTATAGCTCTTTTTTGAAGGATGAAAATAGGCTTTGTTAAGGTTTTGCACGCTGTTCCCCAGACATCAACACAATAAATTAAATGTGGTACTATAATTGTGTTGTATAGCAAATACAAGGCATTATCATTCAGTAAATCCTTTACTTTATTGAATACTGCTGTGGATTTGGATAATTTAGTTTTAACAGAATTTACGTGTTGTTTCCATAATTTATCGTCAATGATTACACCCAGAAACTTCATTTCACTGACTCTACCTATTTCAACACCATTAATTTTGAAAGGAAAAACTGTAGTTATCTTTTTTTTGCTAAAATCATATAATTGGTTTTATCAATATTCAACGATAACTTATTTAAATTAAACCAAGTTTGTATGTTAACAAACTCACTATTCATCAAGTCAATCAAATGTTTCATGTATTCATTTATTTAATGAACTAAGATATTATCTAATCTATTGGAGATGCCATCAGTGACAGCTATTTGCAGACATATTTGACATACAAGCACAGAATAATTTATAGTGATGAGATTTTTTACGTTACCTCCGTAAGAGTCAGATTGTTCTTCCACCGTAACGTGTTGCAAAATCCCTCAACAGAGACCTGGCACTTTAAAGACAAATGATGAAAGAGCTCAAGAAGAGCTACTGAAAAGGCTGTCTGAGGCTTCACTGGTGTGGCAGGCCAAAGACCGTACTTTAACAAGGTGCAAGGCTCGGGTTCACATGGACAAAAATATACTGTACAGTTGCATAGATGACCTAAAAAGAGAAAGATAAGAGATTATTGAAGAAGAATTTCTCAGCATCCCTCTAATATCCTCTGTTCTTATAGGGTCATTACCGGTAAATGCACCCCTCGCAACTTATACGTAACTCTGCTCCATACCATGTGTTAAAGTTTTAGTTAAATTTGCTAGGCTGTATCAGTATTTTAGGCTTATCAATGTGTAAGAGTAATGCCAAATATATTGCAAGCAATCTCTTAAATAATAATTCAGGTGGCACAATGTTAATACAGTCATTACGTGAACACCAACATTTAATTAACATATATTAAAAAATTTGTAAATCTATAATCTTATTAATAATTCAATATTGTAAAAACAAACCTGTGTTCACCAAAATGTTGAGATCTCTTGAGTACGCTCCATGGGTACTGTGATCCCCACTTAAATGCAGAACTAACTGCAGACAAGCCGCCTCATAGTAGGTTTTCTAAAGAGACAAGAAAAGGACAGACATTTTTTTAATACAATTAAGAACTTAGTAGGTCAAAAATTAAACTTTTATAAGTAAATTTCATGAAAAAGACCTTACATTCCATTTCTCTGGAAGGTGCAGAGAATTTTGGTGTATTTTCTCAACACATGTCTGGCAAAAAACACTAGTCCTGCTGCATTCCAAACAGCGATATTCAGCGTGTTGGTTGCAAATACTGCAGATGTTGGAGGAAGGCGCTGAGGATTTGTAGGACTCTTGCAATATCTCATCTTTCACCGACTCCCATGAGCTCAGTAGTTTTCTTTTTGCCTTACAGTATGCAGTCTCTTCTTTAGAAGAGTTACAAGTTGTATTTGCATTTCGAGTTAAATGTGTGCTTGGTGTGGGAACAGGCGACTCCGTCTGACCTGACCTGAGCGTAGCTGAGCTGGGATGAGATGAGTGATTTGGAAGATATGACACTTTGACGTCACCATCAATGATGTTTCTCTGAATAAGTTTGACTCTATGTCTCCTCATGCGGACAGGTCTATATTTTGGCATGGTTCTGGGAGAGAAGAAAAAAAAGACAAAAGTATTGTTACATTGACAAGCAGAAGAGAAGATTGGTCAGTCAGTCATCAGTAGACAGGTACAGTATAGCACTTTGAGATTTTTATTAATGAAAAGTGCATTATAAATTGAATTCATTATTATTACACAAATTACACAACCTATATATTATGAAATATTAATTACGAATCAAGCTACGAAGAAGATAGAAGAAAAACAAACCGGTGGAATGGAGCACCTATAAAATAACATTGTTATAAAAATATACTGTATATATATCACTATGGTATGCCCTACAGTCATTACACCTTCAATGGGAAAACAGAAAATTACAGAATTAGCCTGACAAAACCTGATGAATGTTACTAAATGAACTAAAGCAAAAAGTGCTGCCACAGTCAAAAATAAAAAGAGCATAACAGTAATAACAAACAAATAACAAACAACTGATTTCAACAAACTTAAGTTTCACGATGTTTTCAACAGTTTTACAACATTCTAACAGATAAATAGGAAACACACTGCACGCTCACCTCTCCTTATAAACTAGGCGCGGATTAAAAAGAGTGGCGCCAACACACGGGAAGTGATGCAAAAACAGGAAGTAAGAAAATAAAAGCTTCTCCACCAAAGTAAAATACAATACATAAACCAGGAAAACAAACGTACATGGACAATGTACAGGATGAAATATAAACTTACATACACACACACACACCTGTTAAATAGACACACATGTAACCCACCTTTGATTAAGTCGTCTCGCTGTAAAAGTCTTTGCTTTTGGTGGTTGGAAAACAACAATAAGATGCATTATCGCACCCTACAGGCCTGGAGTGTGTTGACAAAACTATTTTTCTTCTTCATTTTTATTGGTGGTTGGCAAGAAACGTTTGGTTTGCATTCCCACCACCACCAACTACTACACAGATAACAATAATCTTATCTAATCTTATCTTTTTAATAATCTTATATTTCCGATTGGAGGCAATGTGTTCAACATAACAGCACTTCTTCCAGTTATTTAACAGTTAAAAATGGTGTACCACAAGGCTCAGTTTTAGGACCAACCCTCTTTACAATCTACATAGCTAATGTAGGTCAGAGCATCCCTGATGCATCCTTACATTTCTATGCTGATGATACAGTTGTTTATTGCCGAGCTAAAACAGTTGCTAAGGCTTTCCAGTTACTGCAATCCGCTTTTGACATCATCCAGTCAGATTTGTTCCGTCTCAAACTTGTCCTAAATGCTGATAAAACCAAAGGGATGTTTTTTTCAAGTAGGAAGTCGGTCCCAGCAGTTCTTCCTCTGATTTTATCCTCAAACGGTGTCCCTATTGAGTTTGTTGATTCCTATAAATATTTGGGTATCCTGGTCGATTCGCATCTCTCTTTTAAACTCCACGTGGAAAACCTAGTAAAGAAACTGAAAGTTAAACTGGGTTTCTTTTTCAGAAACAGATCATGTCTAACACTGAATGTTAGGAAACGCCTTGTATCTGTGACTTTCCTTCCCTCCATTGATTACGGTGACATTCTCTACATGAATGCTCCTACAAGCACCCTGCAGATGTTGGATGTTGTCTATCATGGTGCACTAAGATTCATAACTGGCTGTGATTATCGTACCCACCACTGCACCCTGTATTCACTGGTTAACTGGACATCATTAACCTCACGCAGACTCTTCCACTGGTACATTTTCATCTTTAAATCACTTCTTGGTCTGCTGCCCTCATACATGTCTTTGCGTGAGTGCAGCTACAGCGTGCGCTCTCAGGACATGATTACCTGCAGTGTTCCGTCAGTGAGGACTGAACTTGGAAAAAGGGCCTTCTCCTACTCTGCTCCTGCTTCCTGGAATATCTTACAAAAAGATCTGAAGCTCTCGGCCTTGACCTCTCTAAATGGTTTTAAGAATCTGTTGGAATCCTGGCAAAAACCAATGCAGATATGTTCCTGTTTTTGATTTTATACATCTACCTTATAATGTTTTGCTAGTTTTTGATACTTTGTTTAAATAAAAAAAATCTGTATTTCCTTCTTATGTTTTTCTATTGTTTATTGTTTAAAGAAATTCTACCATTGCTGTTCACCATTCTTTTGTTTGTAGCAGGTCGCTTTTGTAAATGAGTCCACGAGGCTTGATGAGATTTACCTGAATAAATAAAGGCTGAATGAAAAAAAAATATATAATATATCGAGTGTGGCTCAGTTGTCATTTCTTCTCCATCACGAACAACAAAATTCCAAGGGACAAAATAATAGTAATAATGTGACCCAAAGCACATAAATGTCATCAAATGATACAGAGCAATTGTGATGAAACCGCCGTAACTTTGTAACAACCTTTTGATTTTACTTATTTTATTATTTTTAGTGTTTGAAACACCATTTTCACATTGTATGATTGTGTCCTGTTTTTTCCCCCATAAACGAGCTCCACTATGCGTGAGTTTAAAATAAATAAATTACTTTGATGTCTTGAATTCTTTATGCAGCTTTGATTTTCAATATTGTACTGTCCACAGCTTTTTTATTTTATTTTGTGAGTGTGTGTGTGTGTGTGTGTGTGTGTGTGTGTGTGTGTGTGGGGTTTAACGGACACGTTTAAGTAATGGTATCGGTACAGTATAATCGATATTAGCCTGAATTTTCCCAGTATCAGTATATCGAAACATAAATCCTGGTATCGAACAACTCTACGTAACTGTCACGATCCGTAGGTGTGAACCCAAAAAGCAGGCAAGATGATCGAAGCAGGAGATGTATTTCAAAAATAAAACTTATTTATTTTTAAACAACACAAAAACAAAAGCCGGCGTGGCGGCAAAACTTTCAAAGACTTTAGGCAGGCAGGCAAAAACAGAGGACCGTGATGTCTGTGACCAGAGCTGGAACCAAAGATTCAACAACAATGACTGAGCAAACTGCAGTGGCTGGCAGGAGCTTAAATGCTGAGCTGCACAGGTGGAAGGAAACAGGTGGAAGGAATGAAACTGATTGCTAGGCTGAGGTAGAAGGGGCGTGGTGAACAGTTGACTGACAGGAGTGGCTGTGAGACATGACTGAGGAGGAAGACTGAGGAAAGGACAGAAACAAAGAACATAAGCATGGTGCAGATGAACTAAGCAGAGGAGGGTGACAGGCATTACTGGGATGAACAAATAGGAAGGGTCAGAAGACAGGAGCAGAGGGGGTCAGGCTGGGTCAGGCTAAAGGGAGCGGGTCAGGCTAAAGGGGAAAGGTCAGGCTAAGGGAGAGGGTCAGGCTAAAGGGAGCAGGTCAGGCTAAAGGGAGAGGGTGGACAGAAGGGGCAAAAACTATGACAGACAGAAGGGAGTCAGGGTCAGGCTAAGGGAGAGGGTCAGGCTGGGTCAGGCTAAGGGAGCGGGTCAGGCTAAAGGGAGTAGGTCAGGCTAAAGGGTCAGCGGGGCCTAAAGGGTCAGCGGGGCCTAAAGGGTCAGCGGGGCCTAAAGGGTCAGGGGCCAATGGGTCAGCGGGGCCGCTGAACGTGACATAGCCCCCCCGTTAAGGTCCGGCATCCTGACGGACCATCCAGAAAAACAGGAACCCAAGCCAGAACAGGGCGGGGGGAGGGGGCAAACACAAGGACAGAGGGCAAAAAACCTAAACAAAAAACCGACAGGACCAAACCTGGGAGCAAGGAAAAACCAAAACACGAATACACATACACGGCCCTGGGCTACGTGCAAAACAAGGGACAGCCCGGGGGCCGTCCAGAGCGAGGCCAAAGGTCAGGCGGACGTCCCGGGGACCTCCCAGAGCGGGACCAGGGTTCGGGCGGACGTCCAGAGCCAAGCCAGAGTTCGAAGCAGGGCAGAACCGGGCCAGAGAGAGCGATGCTGACAGCCACTGGGTCAGAGAGGGCGATGAAGGCAGCTGGTGGGTCAGAGAGGGAGACGATGGCAGCCGGTGGGTCAGAGAGGGAGACAATGGCAGCCGTCAGAGAGGGAGGTGCTGGCAGCAGCCGGGTCAGAGAGGGAGGTGCTGGCAGCAGCCGGGTCAGAGAGGGAGGTGCTGGCAGCAGCTGGGCCAGAGAGAACGATGCTGACAGCCGCTGGACCAGAGAGGGCGATGAGGCAGCCGGTGGGTCAGAGAGGGCGATGGGCAGCCGGTGGGTCAGAGAGGGCGGTGCCGACAGCCGGTGGGTCAGAGAGGGCGGTGCCGACAGCCGGTGGGTCAGAGAGGGCGGTGCCGACAGCCGGTGGGTCAGAGAGGGCGGTGCCGACAGCCGGTGGGTCAGAGAGGGCGGTGCCGACAGCCGGTGGGTCAGAGAGGGCGGTGCCGACAGCCGGTGGGTCAGAGAGGGCGGTGCCGACAGCCGGTGGGTCAGAGAGGGCGGTGCCGACAGCCGGTGGGTCAGAGAGGGCGGTGCCGACAGCCGGTGGGTCAGAGAGGGCGGTGCCGACAGCCGGTGGGTCAGAGAGGGCGGTGCCGACAGCCGGTGGGTCAGAGAGGGCGGTGCCGACAGCCGGTGGGTCAGAGAGGGCGGTGCCGACAGCCGGTGGGTCAGAGAGGGCGGTGCCGACAGCCGGTGGGTCAGAGAGGGCGGTGCTGACAGCCGGTGGGTCAGAGAGGGCGGTGCTGACAGCCGGTGGGTCAGAGAGGGCGGTGCTGACAGCCGGTGGGTCAGAGAGGGCGGTGCTGACAGCCGGTGGGTCAGAGAGGGCGGTGCTGACAGCCGGTGGGTCAGAGAGGGCGGTGCTGACAGCCGGTGGGTCAGAGAGGGCGGTGCTGACAGCCGGTGGGTCAGAGAGGGCGGT
>JBBPBX010082972.1:0-15623 GCA_038048925.1 Garcialebias charrua | reverse complement strand
AGCTGCCAGGAAAAAGACAAAGAGGAGATATATGGATGCAGTTAGAGAGGACATGGAGGTAGTTGGAGTGAGGACAGAGGATGCAGAGGACAGAGTGAGGTGAAGGAGGATGACTCGCTGTGGAGACCCCTGAAAAGGGAAAAGCCGAAAGAAGAAGAAGAAGAAGAAGAGATTTGTTCTAACTGCAGAACCTGAAACTAGACATGAGATTTTGTTGCTGATGAATCCTGGTGTTTCTCCCCTGCAGCAAGCGTTCAATGCCACATGAGGCATCTCCAGCTGAGCACTGGTATTGAGGGCCCAGCCCCCATCACCTGCTCATGCCAGAGGAAGATCCAGGTACCAGCTGGTAGAAGAAGACAATCTATTCATGTAGTGCTGACTGAATTGAGCCCTACTATAAAATGTTGCTCTCTCCATCTCTTAGAGGCGTGCACTCTCTGCTGCCACCTGAACAGCAGTATGTGATACACAACCTGCTTCATGTACGCATAGATCCCCAAATCACTTTCCAGTTTTAATTTCCTCAGTGGATCCAGAGACACCAACATCTCATCCTTTATCTGGCTGGGAATACAGCGTCATTGCAACCTGTCGCCTGCAGGGGAAGCAAGACTGTTGAGCCTGGGAGGGAAGGAAAAAGTTTGAAAAGGAGGTGGAGGGAGACTGGATATTTATCATGATGCAGCAGAGTGGATTTTTTCCTTTTTTTGAATGAGATTAAACGGATACCATGGTAGGAGAGTACACAACCTCCCCCATGTTTGTGTTGAGATGGAGGGGTTGTTTTTACAAGGGCAGGAAATAACTTGGACTATTTTTCTTTGATTATAATTTTTTTATAATAAAAAATGAAATGAAATCAAATGTGTTGGAAATTTACTATCACAAATGACTTTTACTAATACAGACATGTCAACATGAGGGCATAATAAAATCATAATGTTTTCTTTTTTGTTTTTGTTTGTTTGTTTGTTGTTTTCCTTTGATAGGCTATGTAGAAGATGTTTCCATAGAGGTACTTGCTCTCTGCAAACGTGAATCAGAGTACCAGCCTGGAACTAGTAGGAAACACGGCTTGTGACAGCAGAAGGACTGGGGTCATCCCCGACACTGCAGATGGCTGTCTGTGACAACAAGGCGCTCGGCAGGAAGGAGTAACTATCGCTCAGTGAGGAGTTCTGCCTGGCATTCAGGTGGTCCTGCAGCCCAGTGGAATCGAGGGGCCAGCTGAGTCTGGGTGGATGGATCAGATCTGCGGCCAGTTTCTTCGGATCCACTGTGGGACTGAAATTAGCAGAAATAATTTAATTAGGCTGAAAGTAGCAGAAATTACCACGAAAAACTTGAATTTATCTGAAAACAGCTAAATATGCAAAAAAAGAAGTGGCTGAAAAGGTAGAACAAGCTTAAATTAGCAAATATTTATATGATTAAACTTTACAACCGCTTAATGTCATTTAAGCAGTTGACAAGAGTGTTTGAACTGAGTGAGGGGTTGGGAGTGACTGGCAGATAGATTTGTAAATCGTCTGCATACATGTGAAAAGACAGGTTATGACGTGCAATGATTGATCCTAATGGCAGCATGTAAAGAGAGAAGAGGACTGGCCCTAGAATAGATCCCTGTGGTACGCCAGAGGTCAGAGGGGTTGATGAAGAGGAGGACAGATCGCCTATCATGACAGAAAAAGTTCTCCCAGACAGGTAAGATTTGAACCACTCAAGCACAGCTCCCTGGAGGCCAACCTGCTGAGACAAGCGGTTGATTAGTACCTGATGGTCGACGGTGTCAAAAGCTGCTGAGAGGTCTAACATCACCAGCAGAGCAGGGTTTTTTGCATCCAGAGACAGAAGAATGTCATTCTGTACTTTGAGCAGTGCAGATTCAGTGCTGTGACGAGCTCGAAAACCTGACTGAAATTTTTCAAACAGGTTGTTGAGCTCTAGAAAAGATTGAAGTTGAATAAAAACAATCTTTTCTAGGACCTTTGATAGAAATGACAGATGGGAAACTGGTCTGAAATTAGAGAGAGCTGTAGGATCTAGGCCTGGTTTTTTGAGAAGAGGCCTGACCACAGCATGTTTGAAAGCAGATGGCACAAAACCTGAAGATAGACAGCTGTTAATAAATGACAAAACACAAGGACCAATTACATCAAAGGATTGTTTGAACATTTTAGAGGGAATGATGTCCAGAGAACAGTTAGTTGGTTTCATCTGCTGAACCACCTTGGTGAGGTGAGAAGTGAAACCAGGTCAAATTGGTCAAAAACAGCAGTGGTTATTGCAGATGCACATGACTGGATGGTATTGGATGGACTGACAATGTTCTGCCTGATAGAGTCTATTTTGTTGACAAAATAACTCTGAAAGTCGTCACAGGTAGACTGTGTGGCAGTTTTCAGAACATTGACAGATGGATTGATAACAGACTGGAGTGTGCTGAATAGTGTCCTCGGCCGGTTGGAGCTGGTGGAGATTAAATTGGAGAGGTACTGTGACTTGGCCTGCATCACAGCATTATGATACTCACAGAGACAGTCTCTCAGTATTCCTTGAGATACATGAAGCCGGTCGCGCTTCCATTTTCATTCTGCTTTTCTGCAACATTGTCGAAGAGCTCGCATCGTTTCGTTGAGCCATGGTGATCAGAGTCAGAGTCAGAGTCAGAGAGTCTTTATTGTCATTTGCACCGCATGTGGTACATGAGATGAAAACGAGATTATGTACACGAGGTCCCAGTTACATCCAACAACAAATGAAAGAGAAAAACAGTAATAACATCGAACTAACTAAGAAAAACATCAACTAGTAATACACTAAGCCTAATATAGTGGGAATAAACAGCAGCACGAACATGAGTTTGTATGAGCAGATGGTCACAGATGAACACAGATGAACACAGCAACAAGAAAACAGATCAGCATCAGTATGATGTGATATTTTGCAGTGTTTATTTTAATTTTATTTTTATTTATTCATGAGTCTAACAGCCTCAGGGTAGAAGCTGTTCCTCAGTCTAGTGGTTCTACACTTGATGCTCCTCAACCTCCGTCCTGAGGGGAGTGGGGCAAAGAGTGAGTGTGCTGGATGAGTGAGGTCTTTCATGATACAGGTGGCTCTTTTCCTGCATCTGGAGGTGTAAATGTCTGTGATGGTGGGGAGACTGACTCCAACAGACTTCTGTGCAGCCTTCACCACTCTCTGCAGAGCTTTCCTCTCTTCAACTGTGCAGCCTCCATGCCACACGTTGATGCTGGAGCACAGGATGCTCTCCACTGCACACCTGTAGAAGGAGGTGAGAACTGGGCTGCTCAGATGGTCTGTTTTTTGAAGATACCTGTTTGAGAGGAGCGATGGAGTCCAAGATTGTTGTGCAGATGTGATGGAAGGAGGTGATGAAGTCCTCAGGATGTAGAGATGGGTCCAGGCTGACAGCAAAGCAAAATTCAGTGCTTTTAAAGGCATCAGTGAACTGACTTGGGATGGATAGGGTGATGGAGCGGCAGGGACGTGCTGGGAGAGATGGGTCCAGGCTGACAGCAAAGCAAAATTCAGTGCTTTTAAAGGCATCAGTGAACTGACTTGGGGTGGATAGGGTGATGGAGCGGCAGGGACGTGCTGGGAGAATAGCCTTCGGTGCAGGAGAGGTGAAAAATTCAAATAATATGGGAAATTGGTCTGAAATACAGGTGTCCAGGATCTCCACAGCAAGTATTTGATGGCCGTGGGAGATAATTAAATCCAGTGTATGACCCTGACTGTGCGTGGCCCCCGAGACCGACTGTGACAGGTTAAAAGAGTCCAGAAGGTCCTGAAACTCACATCCAAGCTGATTACTTGGGCAGCAGATGTGTGCGTTGAAGTCTCCACAGAAAAGCCAAGAGTCAAACTTTGGCAGCAGGTCAGCCAGTAGTTCTGAAAACTCACTGAGAAAGTTTTTATTGTATTGTGGAGACCGATAAAAGAGGCCACACAGCAGAGGTTTAGCAGATTCCAGCACAAAAAACATGCTTTCAAAACTGTTGTAGTTTTTCTGAGGCAACATGCGGCATTTGAACGCCTCCTCATTGAACACAGCAGCGAGCCCTCCCCCTCTTCCAGCCCCACGCGGAGCGCTCAGATAAGAATAGCCAGGTGGGAGGAGTTCTGAGAAGCAGCTGTGGTCTCCTGTTTTCTGCCAGGTTTCAGTGATCAGAAACAGATCCAGACGATGAGTTGAGATCAAATCACTTAATATAAAAGTTTTATTTGTGATCGATCTGGCGTTAAACAGTGCTGCACGGGTTGGAACGCAGCCAGTTAGATGTTTCAGTTAAGTTTTTAATATAAACCAGTGATATGCTGATGTCCACAGACACTGTGGGATTTGAACAGTAAATATTTTGTAGTTTTTGTGATGTGTATATTTCTGGACTGCAATTGAACATGGAATGCAAGTAATGTTTTAGTGCAGCATATTAAATTAGGTAAGAGACGCACTGTGTTTATTAAGACATGTAGGTTTATTTATTTGCTCTGTTTTGATTTTATCTACAAAGTTGTGCAGAGTGACAAATCATGGCGAGTGGAGGCAGCAATTTTATACATGGCCAGGTGCAATGATGGAGACAAGGGGGTGGCCAGTGGTGGCCTTGTCCACCATAAATTATTCTTTGGCCATCCCAAATCCTTTGAGCTCCGGTTTCCTCCCACAGTCCAAAAACATGCATGTTAGGCTGATAGGTAACTCTAAACTGACCCTGGGTGTGAGTCAGACAGGTCCCTCTTGTAAATGAGTCCCCGTGGCTCAACGAGGTTAGCCTGTATAAATAAAGGTTGAATGAATGAATGAATGAAAATTATTTTAAACAATATAAAACTAAAAAGCATGGTTTCCTCAATTTACAGTACATGAATGGTGGTGGCACAGTGGCTCAGTTGGTAGAGCTGTTGCCTCTCAGCTAGAAGGTCGCCAGTTCAAATCCTGGTCCAGGGCCTTTCTGGGTGGAGTTTGCATGTTCTCTCCGCACATGCGTGGGTTTTTTCAAGGTACTGCAGTTTCCTCCCATACCAAAAACATGAATGTTAGACTGATTGGTAACTCTAAATTGTCTCTATCCTCTATGTGAGAGTGAGAGAGTGAATGGTTGTTTGTCTCTATGTGACCCTGTGATGGACTGGAGACCTGTCCAGGGTGTCCCCCACCTCTCACACAGTGACTGCTGGACATGGGCACCAGTGACCACCATGAGAAAAGAAAGAAGCGGGTGAAGATAGATGGATGGACATGAATATTCAGTTTATAGACATAGAGGCTACGCACAGACCTAAAGAGGACCTCCTTCATGTGGTTATCTTTATGTTTTATGAATATAACTGTACTTAAACTTGCTGTAACATTAGTTTTGTGACCTATGAAGGGGACAAGCCTCTGAGTTGCAGAACTATTTGTGACCACCAGATGGCAGCATACATGCATCGGTTTTATGAACTTTTCCTCACCTTTATTATACAAAAACCATTTACTCGCCATTTTCTAATAAATAAAATGTGTCTAGATCCTCAAAACCACCTAAAGATTAACATAAACTCAAATTATTGGTATATAAATGTAGTATAATAAAAAAATAATTTCTTCAAGGTACCCTGATGCATGCTCAAGAAATGAATGGACAAAAATAATTATTGTTTACACTCATTCTGATCAAATGTAAACACTAAATTATGCAAGCCTATTTCATACGAGTCTTTTCAATGTTTTGCTGAAATTAATACAGTATAAATATGACAAACAAATAAACACCTTGTTAGAGTGAGTCCAGTCCAGTGAATTTTTAATTATATGTCCTCTTAATAAAACAGAACTTTTCCTTTATTTCTACTTTTATTAGATTTTAAAATCAAAAACAATCTTAGCTGTTAATTCTGTGTTAGCAGCCATATTTTGTTCTTACCATCTTTTGTCGATGATTCATAACATAGTGACGTGTGCTCATAGTGTTGTGTTCAGCAGCTGAACCCAAACAAACAAACAAACAAACAAACAAACAAACAAACAAACAACTTTCAGTCTTCTGATGGGTTCTGTAGCAGAAGCAGCTCATTCAGTGAATTACAGCTAAAATTCAGGTGTTTTGAAACTTGATATTTTTAAACATTAATCTTTATTTACAGTTTTTCTAGTTGAAAAGAGGCAAACTCTTTAAATTCTTATAAAACTTTGTTCTCATGAAAACTGAAGGAAGGGAACGAGGTGCAACATACTTGCTATGGGAATTGCGCCCCCGCGCGATTACCTGATGGAATACATTCACGCCTTTACGGCAGTGGCGTCAGCATCGCGCCAGAGGCCCCGCCCTCTGGGCATTTAAGCGACCGACGCCCGTCCATCTTTCTCTAAAATTGCACTTCACCGAGCTTCCAGCATTGAAAAGGGCCAGATATGTTGCACCTCGTTCCCTTCCCTCAGGGAACATGAGTTATGGTGCATAACTTTCAGTTCCCTTTCAGTTCGGTCTCTCGGTGCAACATACTTGCTATGGGAACGTAATCCATTCATGCCCTTGAAATGCTCAGCAAAATGCATGTGAGAAACTTCCGTCCTAAGAGACGGGCATCTCCCAGCTGCTTTCTACAAAAAATGCAGAGAGCAGATGCCAAGAGGATCAGAGCCAAATGTGAGAGACATCCACATGATGTTTCACATGGCCATGTATATATCAGGGTTTCCGCGGGGTCTTAAAAAGTCTAAAATTTCAAAATCGATTTTAGGCCTCAAAAAAGTCTTAAATTTGTCGAATTATTGCGTCGAAGTCTTAAATTTGTTTTGAGGAGTCTTAATTTCGAGCGCCTCGTAATCCTGCCTCAAGCGCTCCAAAAAAAAAAGAAAAAAGCTTGCTACGTGACAAACATGTGACGCATTGCAGCCAATCAGTTTTCGTGAGAGTCCGTGTCACGTGATCGTCGGTGGGCAAGAATAAAACGATGAAAAAGAATAACAGCAGAAGAAGAAGACGGCGTGCTGTTGCTAACATGGGGAAATGCAAATTCAACATCACTTGGCTTGAGAGGGACGACTTTAAGGTTTGGTTAAAGCCTTCACCAAACGGCGACTTCGAGGCCTACTGCTGCGTATGTAAAAGAAATATTAAACTCGGAACGTTGGGTGTATGGGCTTTAGAGTCACATTCAAAAAGTGACAAGCATGTTAGCGCTGTGAAAGGCTTGCGACAGACGACCGCTATTAAGGCCCCAGTATAGCTGTCCGTTGTGTCCAGCGCCGCTGGACTCGCGTGTGCTGCGCACCGGCAGTTCATTTATACTCTGTGCAAGCGCAGCTCTCTGGAGTGCAGGCTCCAGCAGCTGCAGCCGGGCGGAGCAGGACAAATTGAGGTCGCTGATTGGTCATTTGCTGACACGCGAGGCAGTTTATCAACGCGCGCGCGTAGGCGTAGTAAAATTTGACCTTGGCGCGTTCACGCCCGCGATCAAAGGCTTTTGCTGCGGCGCTCACACGGCGCTGACACGACGTGCCGCGGCGCTCTGATTAACGCGCAGCTATACTGGGGCCTTTAGCCAGTTCTGCTGCTCCAGCGTTGGTTCATCTACTCTGCCTCGGAGAGACAACTGCTCCGCAGCTCCTGTTAACATCGCTAACAGGAGCGACCTTCGTGTTGCCTTCGGGTCAGAGGCTACATTACGAGCGGAGGTTCTCTGGGTTCTCCACGTGATAAGTAAACATAACTCGTACAACGCAAATGAAGACATTGGAGACTTGTTTCAAACTATGTTTCCAGACTCGGACATCGCCAAATCTTTTAAGTGTGGAAAAGACAAAACTGCATATATTACCCGCTTTGGACTAGCAGACTTTATAAAAAGAGAACTAATTTCCAAAGTGACTGGACCGTTTGTGCTCATGTTCGATGAAAGCCTGAATCGAACCACCAAAACCAAGCAGCTGGACCTACACCTGCGTTTTTGGGAGGAGGGACAGGTACAGTCCAGATACCTGGGATCCCAGTTCATGGGGCATTCAACAGCTAATGACTTAATGAAGCATGTAAAAGTAAGTAGCCTACCGGTAAATGTTTTATTTTTAACAAACATGTTTATATGACAGCTTTAGTTTTCAGATGCAAATTTGATAAACCTGTTTAGGCTATATATTTCTGTAAATGTGTTTTATAAGTATACAGTATTAGTACTAACTTATATATGTGTTTGTTGACATAAGTTGTTGTTTGAGGACTCTGTATTGATTTTGTTTGAATTTAACTTTTTGAGGAAAAAGGGAGCAGATATAATTACATATTTTCTTTCTGCTTCTTTTAATTTTATTTATGACTCGTTGTTTTTATCATAATAATAATTGGATATTTTTTTGGTTGAATGAATGAATATAATTTAGGCCTGTGTCTCAGTCAAAATAAGACAGAATACAATGTCTGAAGTCTCATATTTGTTTTTGTCTTTCCTCAGGAGTGTGTGGACCAAAAGAGAAAGGCAGCAGAGGATTACCTGGAGGAACTCAAAAAAAGGAGGACCACAGTACAAACAGTTGCTGAAACTCTTTCCAAAGATGCAGACAAATTTGCAGAGCAGGCTGAAGGCAAGGCTGGCACTCAGATGGCTCAGTTGATAACGAAGTCAAACGTTCTGAGGAGAGCTAGCAAGGATAAAACAGCTGAGTTGAAAAACATTGAGGAGGAGATTCTTGCTAAGGGAGAGGAGCTCAAATTTATGTAGTCCACATACAAGCATACATATATCTATCATAGATATATCATATACATATATATATTATCCACAACACTGCATGTAAAATGTATTCGTTTAGTTTTTTCAATAAAGTTACTTCTCAAGTAATTAAGTAATTATGCATTTCTTCTGCACATTTCTGTCGTGCACATATGTTGTGAATAGGTCTTAAATTTGATTCATACTGGTCTTAAAAAGGTCATAAAAAGCCTTAAAGACCGTGTAAAGTGAAATTAAATGTGTGTTTTGAGTTTGTCACACGGCATAAATATGTGTTATTAATCACCCATATAAATCTGACTGATTAAAAACATTGTTTTCCTTATAAAATTAAGTCTCAAAAATAATGAAAAATCATAATTGTGCCCTGGTCTGAAACGCTGGGGGCGTGTCAGCGCGTGGGCGTGGTTTCAGCGCAGTACTGCCCCCGTGTCCTGCCCCCTGAAGATGTTCGCGAAGGCTGGCAGCCTAATTGGAGTTCTCCAGCCCTACTCATTTGAACCTCCAGATAAAAATATAGGAAACCAAAGAGGTCAGTGAAAAGCAATTGTCAGCACTTGTCCACTCTGTTTGTCAGTGGCTGTGCGCGGGGACGGTGTGTCCACTCTGTTTGTCAGTGGCTGCGCGCGGGGGACGGTGTGTCCACTCTGTGTGTCAGTGGCTGTGCGCGGGGGACGTGAGGTCCACTCTGTGTGTCAGTGGCTGCGCGCGGGGGACTTGAGGTCCACTCTGTGTGTCAGTGGCTGCGCGCGGGGGACGTGAGGTCCACTCTGTGTGTCCGCGGCTGACAGCAGCAGAGATCAAGTAAATAAAATAAATAAAATAAAGTCACCAAGCGGGTGCCCTGACCATTGCGACATCCAGGGAAGATGCAGGAACGAGGCATAATTGATTAGCTAGCTAACAATGAACAAAATATCTATGCTATTGCTATCTGATGCTATCTGCGATTCGCGAGTGAATGGCTCCACCGATGCGAAGAACTAATTTATACGGCTGGAGCTGCAGGGGGTGGGGCTTTAGACCGCGTGACGAAACGCGGTCACATTTAAACCACGCCTAAAAAATCCTGAAGCAGACATATCTTTAAACAAAGTTTGATCTATAACTCCAAAATTAATTGAGCTACAATTTTGAGACTTTTTACTCATTTACAAGATTACAATTATGACATTTATAATGTTTATTGAAGAAAATATTGAAATTCACTTTACACGGTCTTTAAATTTGAGTTGTTCAAACCTGCAGAAACCCTGATATATATACAACACCAATTAGAGACAACCTAAGTCTGCTCTAGTAGTGTGAGTACACGTCGTCTCCTGCTTTTCCTTGGAGCATCCTGAAGGACAGGAGGAACAACGTATACATATATATTATTACGGCACAACTGATAAGTGGAGCCCATCCTGATGTTGGAGATCAGTTAAGGAGAGGGGAAACCCTTCCATTATATATCTCCCAGGTCAAAAAACATAAACATCAAGGAATACCCTTGTGAATGTTATTACTGCTTGTGTTGGGACAAAGCAACCAAAACCGTAGGCTTTCAGCCAGTACCCTTCAACGGCCAGGCTGAGAGTTGCCACAGCTCAGGACGTGGGTGTAGAAGCTGTCCACGTGCTTGAGTCAGTAGGTCCCCGTGAATAGGCAATTGCCATGGTGTCCCCGACAGCATTGAGATCAACTCTGGAAACCACGGTTTCTGTGGCCATCTGGGAGCTATGAGGATCAAGGAGAGGGCTCCCCGTCTCACCCGTTCCAGTGTCGCTCCAATCAGAGGGACAGGTGGAAAGGCATAGTAGAGCACCCCTGCTGGCCAATCATGTGCCACAGCATCTATCCCCAATGGAACATCCATCTCCTTCAAGGAGAAGTAGAGGTCACAGTGTGAGCTAGCTCTGCCAGCGAACAGGTCCACAGAGGCTCTACCAAACCGCGACCATACCTATTCCACGATCCGTGGGTTCAGGCTCTATTCCGATGCCAAAAGAGGCCCTCTTGAAATGGCATCTGCTCCATAATTTAGATCACCAGGGACATGAGTCGCCCTAAGTGACAAAATTCTTGGAGCACACCATGTGAGCATCCTAGTCAGGTCAAGGAGGGCCCGGGACCTCGTCCCTCCCTCTCTGTTGATGAAGGACACCGTGGTCATGTTATCTGATTTTACCAGGATATGATGCCCAGAAACCAGACCTTTATTGAAGAAGTATTTTAATGACAGGAATACGGCCAATAATTCCAGGAAGTTAATATGTAATTTGGCTTCCTGCTCGTTCCAAAGGCCGCGGGCGTTCTGGTTTTTGCAGATCGCTCCCCATCCAGTTTTTGAGGCGTCCGTCGTGATGACCACATGGGACGACACCCTTCCCAGTGAGACCCCTTCCGTGAAAACAGACAGATCTCTCCAAGGTTCCAGGGCCTGTAGGCACTCTGGGTCTATCCTAACCCTTTCTGCTTGAATTGACAGAGCGGGTTGTATTTGTTGGTTTAACCCTACCTATATGGCCCGCATTTTCAATAATGCACGTGGCACACAAGGAATGGCTGCCGCCAAGAGGCCTAAAAGGCATTGGCACGTTTTCATAGGGACCCGTTGGTCCAGTTAAATTTTTTCCAGGCAACGGCGAATGGAGGAAACACTTTCCTTCAAGAGCCATGCTCTGTATTGGACAATGTCAATCTGTACACCCAGAAATATGGTAACCCGTGACGGAGTCAGATTACTTTTTTGTAGGTTTATGACAAAACCGAGAGACTCCAGGTGAGAGATCACCTTAAAGGAGTGTGACAGCACCTGCCTTCTGCTTTCAGCCAGAATTAGCAGGTCGTCCAGGTAGTTCAAGACCCTGAGTCCTTGATTCCTGAGAGGGGTCAGGGTTGCATCCAGACATTTAGTAAATGTACGCGGAGCAGTCTTTAAACCGAAGGGTAAAGCTTTGAATTCATAAGCGTTTCCTTTGAACGCAAAACGGAGGAACTTTCTGTTTCTCCTCCACACGCCTATATGGAAATAGGCATCTTTTAAATCCACTGTACATGGCGCTGAGCGACAACTATTTCCGCCATAGCTTTTCCCTGGGAAATAGCTATTGTCCCCATCATGCGGAGCACAAGGTCAGAGGCGCGGCGGGCCTCCTCCATGGCCTCAGTCGCGGCCTGTTCGTCTTTTGTTACCTGGATATCCTGCAGTTTTTCTGCCAGGTACGCCTGCACCATGGTCGATGCATTCATTGCGCGAGCCACAAGTTCTTGTGCCTTGTAGCACTTCTCGAGTTGTTTTTCTGAAGCGCGGCAAGCCCTGCTGGGTAATGCAGGCTTTGTTCCTGTGGCTGTGGGGACCAGGTGAGCCGCCAGAGTCTCCTCTATCGGGGGTGCCCTGGCAAGGCCCAAAGCCTCCATTCCCGTGACATCTAGGAGTCGGGACAATGGCAGCATGATGGGAGCTCTAGGTTCCGCCCAGGAGCGTTTGAGTTCCATGAGAAAATCCGGAAATATTGGCATTTTCTGCGACATTGTCGGTTGCTTCGCGTAGAAGCAGCTTCCCGCCAGCCTCGTAGCCTGTTTGTGAGGCGTGGGGTCTGGCCACGTGACCTACAGAGCTTCAGCGGCCCTATGGACCAGTTCGAAGAGGACAGGTACCGACAAGTCCGGTTCCGGAAGGTTTTGCGCCAGGTTCTGGGAGGAATCAGCAGTTTCTCCCTTGTCACCGTACTTGGCGTCTAGTTCGGACACTTCTGGCGTCGAGTCCTCGATGGCAAGTGAGGAGTTCGACGCATTGTCCTCTCCGACTTGGCCACTGCATTCCAGGTCCACGTTTTCGGGCTCCGGTTCGGGAGCGAGCAGGTTAGTGCGACGTGCGACCTTAATCGCCGCGGTCCTCGCCATAGATTTGGCCACCGTGTCCGCGCGGCGTTTCCTCACTGTAGCCGTCATTTGACGACAGTGGGGGCAGGAGTCGGGGGATTCCAGCGCTTTCCTCGCGTGCAGAATCCCTAGGCAGACAGGACAGGCCTCGTGGGTGTCCGTCACCGAGAGGGAGTAGCCGCATCCGCTGGGGCATGGGCGCGAGCGAGGACTCGTCGTCCTGGTTTTCTTCTTCTTTGTCCTCCGTTTTCCCTACTCGGGAGCCATGTCCGGAGACGAGAAGAGTAGAAGTTGGTTTTCTTTTGTTCGAAGCCATCTTCTCCGTCGTCTTACTTTTGCTGGTAGACTGCTAAGATTAGCAGAAGGTTGTGACCAACGGCGGCCGCCACTAGAGGGCGCTAGGGGCGCCGCCCCTCTGGAACCTGCAGCTCTTCACCATTTGAAGATTTAATTTTTTTTATAAAAATGAAATAATAAAATAAAAATATTTCGAAATGTATGCATATACAGTGTTTTTAGTTGTGTAGGATAAATATTTTATGAGTAATGATGAGTTGTTTGTTTCAAAAAACGTTTTCTGATTGTGACGTACTTCCGGTTCCCCGCTGGGCGCCGCTAATCGGCTTTTCCATTGAATCTAATTATAACTAGTGCTAAGCACATGCGCAGCTTATGTCCCATCTGTCCAAAACTATTGGACTGTACAGGTCGCATTTTCCGTCGCCCTCGAGCCTGGACTCGTCTCGTGTATCGCTGCGGTTCGTGTGTTTCCGGTCCGAGGAGGAGGGGCCGGAGTGGGGACCATCTCTGTTCAGAGCTGATCACACGGCGACGTTGAAACAGCAGTAATTATTAATGGTGCCTTTCTACACAGGTAAGCAAGTAATATTAAGTGAGTTTAATGAATCGCTAAGCAAAGTTTGAGCTGATCTCATCTGTGTGCGTGACGTGGTGTGCGTGTTGCGGTCAGTCAACAGTAGCTAGCTACTAGCTGTGCTTATGTTGTGTACTGTACAACATTATAAAAGTTGCTAGTTATGAACCCGAATCATGTCTGAAGACGACTCCTGTCTGTCCATCTTCAGCTCATGTCATGAACTGTTTTACTCCTCAGAGTGTCTGTGTTAAAGGTTCAGTATGTAACATTTTTTATAAACATATTTCTTCACTCTGCCACATCTCCTGACAGTAGCTACAAGACAGATGCTTAAACTGCTAAGCTTCAGCAAAAAGAGGAAAATATTGATGAGTAGCAAAACACTAAAAGTAGCAATTTTTTTGCTGAAAGTATCAAAATGCTAGTTAAAAGCAGTGGTGGACTGGAGAAAGTACTCAAACACTGTACTTAAGTAAAAGTACAAATAAACAGACAAAAATGTACTCTAGTGTAAGTAGAAGTACCACATTAATGTTTTTATTTAAGTAAAAGTAAATAAGTATTTGCTTTTAAAAATACTTAAAGTATTAAAGTAAAAGTACTTGCTGAATGTATTACCTAACGCAATGGCCTACAGTATCATTAAGTGTGCGTACTGTATGTATATTTTCTGTAATACTTTAAAAGTGTTGTTCCAGTTTAAAGAACAATGCTGCAGATAGTGCATGTTTTTATTGTGTGACACCGTTCACACTTGGGCTTGTGATTCTGTGTGCGTCAGAATTTCAGGGATGACCTGCAGGTTAAATGTCATTAAATAAAATAAGAAAGAGGAATGATTATACCTCTGAATTTTTTTATTTAACACAAAATAAAACCAGTAAAAACATTGAAGTAAAAGTTGTCTGATGAAAAAAGGAGCATTAGACCTAACAAAGGAATAGACATTGATCACTTCAACTCCAGTTTGTCATCAACTCTGATTAAAATACTGTCTAGTCAACCTTGTAATGGGTCAATAGTGAACAATATTTTAACTTCCTGACACCATTTGCAAAACTTGGACCCAAGTGTTGAGTCATTTGGAAACATCTCTTGTCTCCTAACGTCCCATGAACTGACACATTTTAATATTGCAGCAAGAATTTATTGTTCAAGTTCAGAAGAATTATTATTATTTATTTTTGTCCAGTCTGTCTCTTTTGGGAGAGAGAATCTGTCCTGCTGTACTGAATAGTCTTTCAATAATCTTTCAATATTTTTTTAACAACATGGGTGGTGCATATCTTCTGGCTGATTATCAGGTGTTAATGTATTAATATTTTGATTATCAGATGTTCGTGTGTTAATATAATGATTGTCAGTTGTTTATGTGTTAATGTTATGATTATCAGATGTTCATGTGTTGTGTTAATATTATGAATATCAGATGTTCATGTGTTAATATTATGATTATCAGATGTTCATGTTTTTAACTCAAGCTTGTGTACAAAAGTTGAGCTGAAGTCAAACCTGTTAAATATCAGACAATATAAACTTTTATATTCACCAGATGTCTGCTATATCAATCAATCACCTTTATTTTTCCAGGTAGAGTCCGTTGAGATGGAGATCTCTTTTACAAGGGTGACCTGGTCAAGTGGTCAGCAGCACACGTCACATGGTAATTGACAATAAGCATTTGCATTTACCAACAAAGATGGTTTTATGAACCTGTTTGTAGCAGCCCTTAAACATTTTTCTTCCACTGTACAGGAGGACATGGCAGGAGGTGATGATGAGGGGATCCTCTGGTCCAGCCTGGATGTTTCTGAGAAGTGGAGTCGCCACCGCACATAATAGGTACCCAAATACTGTAATAATACCAGTGGTGGAGAAAGTACTCAAACACTGTACTTAAGTAAAAGTACAAATAAACAGACAAAAATGTACTCTAGTAAAAGTAGAAGTACCATATTAATATTTTTACTTAAGTAAAAGTAAATAAGTACTTGCTTTTAAAAATACTTAAAGTATTAAAGTAAAAGTACTTGCTGAATGTATTAACTAATGCAATGGTCTACAATACCATTAAGTGTGCGTACTGTATGCATATTTTCTGTAATACATTAATAGTGTTGAGCCATTTTAA
>JBBPBX010082968.1:0-15623 GCA_038048925.1 Garcialebias charrua | reverse complement strand
CCATCTCTGTATCCCCCGAGCCACACTGCAATCAGTGTTTCTCCAAAAACATACACACACAAACGTGTGACTCTGCACACACACATGGCTGCTGAACATCTCACTCTCTCTCTTTTATACATTAGAAGGCTCAACGGTGCCCTTCTGTTTTATTTCCCTCTCGTACTTGAATTGTTCACACCTTTTCTCAGCAGTTTCAAAGCTCATAAGGAAGGACTGTAAGGAATATATCACCACTACTTTTCATGTGGGAAGCTGTGGCTGAGTTGCCCTCCAGTGCAAAAGTTGGGGGTTCGATTCCACTAGCAGTCACATGCCAGTGTCCCTGGGCAAGCCACTGAACCCCTAATTGCTTCCGATGTGTGTCCCATCGGTGTATAAATGTGATAAAGCACTGATTATTCTCTGTATAGATCTAGTAGAGTGCTATACGAATAGGTAAATGAGGACACAGATTGTAGTGTAAAGCACTTTGAGTATCTTGATAAGGTAGAAAGTCGCTATATAAGTACAGTCCCTTTACCATTTTAATGAGTTACACTTGTTTTTGTCTAACATCATATACAATGTTATGAACAATCTCAGTGCTCACAGTATGTGTTGAGGATTACTCTCATCTATTACATCAAATTCATTCATTCATTCATTCAACCTTTATTTATACAGGCTAGCCTCGTTGAGTCACGGGGACTCATTTACAAGAGGGACCTGTCTCACTCACACCAAACAACCATCCACTCTCACACTCACACCTAGGGTCAATTTAGAGTCACCAATCAGCCTAACAAGCATGTTTTTTGGTCTGTGGGAGGAAACCGGAGTACCCGGAGGAAACCCACGCATGCACGGGGAGAACATGCAAACTCCACCCAGAAAGGCCCCGGACCGGGATTTGAACCGGCAACCTTCTCGCTGAGAGGCAGCAGCTCTACCAGTTGTGCCACCGTGCTGCCATGTCATGCTCAATTCCATTTTTTTTTTTTGCTCAGTTCTTTTTTTTTTGGGCCATAATCTATCAGCTTATAATTTAAATGCAACCTCCATGAGACTCCAGTGTGAACCATCTACAGCTCTGAAGTGACCCGCATGCACAGAAGAAGACATGGCATCACACAAAGCACCCTGCATTTACACTAGTAAATACTGATGTTACACATGTTAGCATGAGTGTTTCGATTCTGAAGTTGTTGTGCAAGCCATACAACTAAATTATTGTTTGTCCTGTGTTTACATTTGATCCTGTCGCTTCCTGTCAACTCTGGTGCAGATTTCCCTTCTGGAACAGGAGCAAGGTTCTGAAAGTAGAGGCAAAAAACAAACTCAAGTTTCGATCCCATCCTGCTAGTTTCGATGCGACCCAACATGTTGTCCATCATTAGTATCATATGTTGGTGTGGATTCTCAGTTTTCCAGGTCATGACAAATCAAAAATGATGTAAAAAAGCAAAGAAACTGGACCTGTGTTGTAGCTGAAGATGCAGAGAGGTTGAAGCTTCAAACTGCATGACGGTCATTTTAATATTAACAATATTTGGATCTTTCTGCAAACTACTGATTAAAGAATGTAAAACTCAGATGAAATGAAACATGGCCGTTCAAACTGAGGCTGCTTTAAACAGGTCTCTCTTGTAAATGAGTCCCCGATGCTCAATGAGACTAACCTGTATAACTAAAGGCTGATGGAATTTTTAAAAATCAGATAAGTATCTAGTTTAGTACCACATATGAAAAGGACCTGGGTCAGATATGAAAAATAAATCTGGTTTGTCACTTTCAAACTGTTTATTTGTGTGTTTATTCAACATGCCTCACTTATGGACAAAAATAATAATTTGGTGATGTTTTAGCCTGCAGTGTGAACGTAGCCTAAGTTGTAGCGTTTTTTAAAATGTGGTGATTAATATTGATTAGCTGTGGTGGCCATCTTGAATTGATGCAGTCCAAAAGTAAAGATGTCCATTCAATGATTAATTTGAGATACAGGTAGTCCCCCCCGACTTACGAGCGCTCTGATCTACGAGCGTCCGACTTTACGAGAGCTTCCAGGAACCAAACTACTGACTTGCTAGCTGCCGTTCCGATTTTACGAGAGAACAACATTAGAAAGCGTCGTTCCAAGATACGAGCGAAAATTCCAGAGTTACGAGAATTTACCGTTAGAAACCATTGTTCCGAATAACGAGATGAAAATTCCGTGTTTACGAGAAAACTCCGTTAGAAACCATTGCTCCAAATAACGAGATAAAAATTCCGTGTTTACGAGAAAACTCCGTTAGAAACCATTGTTCCGAATAACGAGATGAAAATTCCGTGTTTACGAGAAAACTCCGTTAGAAACCATTGCTCCGAATAACGAGATGAAAATTCCGTGTTTACGAGAAAACTCCGTTAGAAACCATTGTTCTGTTTTACGAGAACCGAGTGTTCGTGCCGACGGCTGAATGTCATGTTTCGAAGGGGAGTTTGGGGCAGGAGGTGGAATGTGGGGGGGCGGGGGAGGTGGAGTGGAGGGGGTTGGTTTCGGGGGATGGGCGATGGTTGGTTTCGGGTTGGGGGATGGGCGATGGGCGATGGTTGGTTTCGGGTTGGGGGATGGGCGATTTAACCATGCACCTGCACTGGACTTGGACTGGACATGCACACTGCACATGGCGGGCACGCTGTGGTGGGTGGGGTGGGGGGGGGGGTATGTTTCGCGTGACAAATGGAAAAGTACAACAGCGGAAGGTTACATAGGCACTACTTTACTGTACCCCCACCCCCAAAAATCAAAGGCGGAGTGATTTCATCAGGTACTACATAAGCGAACAGCGCGAAAGCAGCCGCGTGGGTCTACAGTTTGGCGATTTGAGAGACACAGTTACACAACCTTCTTTAGCAAAACTAGCATTCGTTAGCTTTGTTAGCGTACAGTACAGATTAGCATTCTTCTTTTTGAAAGCATGTCTGCAAAGCGAGGAGCTTCTTCTGCTGGTGCGAGCGCTCCTAAAAAGCGTAAGGCCATCACGCTGGAGCAGAAGCTGGACATCATCCAACGAGCGGAGAGGGGAGAGTCGACGTCCTCCATCTGCAAAGCTCTGAACCTGGTGAGTACCACCGTTAGCACGACTCGTAATGGCGGAACGTGAACGCTTTTTAGCGAGTGTTTTAGTGGCTGCGCAGATGAAGACTCGTAATGGCGGAACGTGAGCGCGTGTTTTAGTGGCTGCGCAGATGAAGACTCGTAATGGCGGAACGTGAGCGCTTTTTACAGCGAGACTCGTAATGGCGGAACATGAGCGCTTCTAGTCGCTGCGCAGATGAACACCGTAATAAGCACCGTAATAAGCATGCAGCGCACGGCAAGCGTCTGTTAGTTAATGACATTTTATTTTTTATTTTAGGTCAGTTCAACAGTCAGCACCATAAAGGCTGACCGCGAGCGCATTTTAGCTAGCGTGAGAGGAGCAGCCCCAATGAAGTCCACGGTGATAACGAAGCAACGCACGGGTGTTATCACAGAGATTGAGCGTCTGATGGGTAAGAAAATTTATTTTTTTATTAACAGTACGTATTGCGTCTTTTAGATAGGAAATTATTTAAGAAATACCTGGACAGTATTTTTGATACTGTATGCACTGTACAGTTTCATTAATTTTTTTTACCTGAGATGTTTGTTTACAGGTGTGCTTTGTTTACCTGAGATGTTTGTTTACAGGTGTGCTTTGTTTACCTGAGATGTTTGTTTACAGGTGTGCTTTGTTTACCTGAGATGTTTGTTTACAGGTGTGCTTTGTTTACCTGAGATGTTTGTTTACAGGTGTGCTTTGTTTACCTGAGATGTTTGTTTACAGGTGTGCTTTGTTTACCTGAGATGTTTGTTTACAGGTGTGCTTTGTTTACCTGAGATGTTTGTTTACAGGTGTGCTTTGTTTACCTGAGATGTTTGTTTACAGGTGTGCTTTGTTTACCTGAGATGTTTGTTTACAGGTGTGCTTTGTTTACCTGAGACGTTTAACACACGGTCACAAGACTTTTATTAAAAATAATTTTTATGTTTCTGTAATGTTCAGTACAGTTCATGTTTTAACACACCTGTCTTTTCATGAACAACTTCTAGTCCTTTGGATAGAGGACTGCAACCAGAGGCATATCCCGTTAAATTTGATGATGATGCAGGAGAAAGCCCTCAAAATTTACGAGGATATCAAAGCAGAGATGGGGGAGGGCGTGGAGGTGCCCGACTTCCATGCGTCACGGGGGTGGTTTAATCGGTTCCGACAAAGGGCTAATTTGCACAGCATAAAAATCCAAGGTAAGTGAAACATTTCATCTGTGCTTTAATTTTTAACACAGTGTAACATGTGGTTAATCTTGTCCTGTGTGTGTTTTTTTTCACCAGGAGAGGCAGCAGGTGGTGATGCGGCGGCAGCAGCCGCATTCCCAGAAAAACTGGCAGCCATAATAAGGGAGGGGGGATACACACCGCAGCAGGTGTTCAATGTTGATGAGACTGGTCTATTTTGGAAGAGGTTGCCCGACCGCACCTACATCAGCAGGGAGGAAAGAACAGCACCGGGCCACAAAGTGGGGAAAGAGAGGATCACGTTGCTGTTCGGAGCGAATGCTGCTGGTGACTGCAAGTTAAAGCCGCTGTTGGTAAACCATTATGAGAACCCCAGGGCCTTACACCGTATGAATAAGAACGAACTGCCGGTGTATTGGGCATCCAACCGTAAGGCCTGGGTTACCCAAGAGGTGTTCTCAAAATGGTTTACCAAACATTTCGTCAAGGACGTACAGTGCTACTGCAAACGACAGCGCATTCGCTTTAACATCCTGTTGTTGTTGGACAATGCACCGGGTCACCCCGCAAATCTGACTGACCTCAACCAAAATGTGAGGGTGGTGTACCTGCCACCCAATACCACCAGTCTCATCCAGCCAATGGACCAGGGGGTGATATCGACCTTCAAGGCCTACTACCTTCAGAGGGTCATCCGCAGTGCTTTGTTGGAAACAGACGACTCTCCAGAGTTCACGTTAAAGGACTTCTGGAAGAAGTACAACCTGCGCCATGCTCTGCAACACATTGATGAGTCCTGGCATCAGGTGAGGGAGAGCACACTGAACGGAGTGTGGAAAAAGCTCTGTCCACAGTTTTTTGATCCCTCACTTGAGCCCGAGGACTCAATCAGCAGTGTGATTGAGAGTGTGGTGGAGATGAGTAGGAGGTTGAACTTGGAGATTGAGGCTGAAGATGTTCGGGAGTTGCTGGCTGAAGAAGGCGAGGAGCTTACTACTGCGGACCTGCAACAGCTGGATAGGCAGCCGGTAGAGGAGGAGCAGCAAGAAGAAAGGCCAACCGCTCCGGCCAAGGTCTTCACAAGGCAGGTCTTGGCCAAGATCTTTAAGGAGCAGCAGCACGTCTTGGACCAGTTGGAGGCACTGGACGAGGATGGGGAGAGGTTCGCCAGGGCCTCCCGAGCTGTCCGTGACGGTCTGGCTTGTTACCGGCAGATCCTAGAGGAAAAAAAACAGGAGGCCGCGCAGAGCAGCATGCTGCAGTTTGTTACGAGGGGCACTGCAGCGACTCTAGGATCTGCTGGAGCAGCAGAAGCAGCAGAGGAAATGCCATCCACCTCTGCTGCTGCAAGCCAGCCGTCAATGGACATCTCCAGCTCCAGCTCCAGATCCAGCTCACCCTCTCCCCAGTAAACATCCCTCCGTCCTTCCCCTGCACCTGTCCCCAAAGGTAAAGAAATGTTGCATTTACATTTTGATTTTCTGTTTTATTTTCTGTTACTTCATCTGTTAACCCACCTGTCTCTGTTCATGTCCACAGACGTCTGCTGCTCCTGCTCCTCCTCCTCCTCCTCCTCTCCACTCCAGTCATTCAGCCAGCCAGCCTCTGCACCCCTCCACAAAGGTAATGAAAACTTGCTTTTACTTTTTGATTTTGTGTTTTGTTTTTATGTTACTTCATCTGTTAACCCACCTGTCTGTGTTCATGTCCACAGACGTCTCCTCCTCTCCAGCCAGCCTCTGCAACACCTACCTTCACTGACCTCCTGCTCATCTCCCACTAACCTGCACAGCTTCATCATCCAGGTACCGTACAGTACATAATGAAATGTGAATTTAATTTTGCTTTTCTGTTTAGTTTCATGCTACATTTCATCATCCACCTGTGTCTTGTCATGTCCACAGCATCCCTCCAAAGCATTGTGGAAAGGCCGCCCCCTGGTCCAAACATCAGCACACAAACATCACAGTAAGGACAAGTTGTTTTTGGATGTGTTTAATTTATCTGTAAGCACAACACCTTGCTGTCTGTGTGGTTTCATATGTTTCATTACAGTACATAATGTTAACTTACAAATTTCTGTTTTCTAACAGTGACACCTGCTGCGTTCCCTCCTCTCCTGGGTGTACTGGCATCACACTGACTGAGGGATTAACCCTCCTGGGTGTACTGGCATCACACTGACTGAGGGATTAACCCTCCTGGGTGTACTGGCATCACACTGACTGAGGGATTAACCCTCCTGGGTGTACTGGCATCACACTGACTGAGGGATTAACCCTCCTGGGTGTACTGGCATCACACTGACTGAGGGATTAACCCTCCTGGGTGCAATGAAATCACACTGACTGAGGGGATGCTCCATGCCTCCTCCATGCCTCCTCCATGCCTCCTCCATGCCTCCTCCATGCCTCCTCCATGCCTCCTCCATGCCTCCCCATGTCAGACACCTGGACGCCTGTCTGACCACAGTCTGAACACCCGTGCGCTGCCTCCTCTCCTCCACATGAACGTGAGGCCTTTTCACAACTTGTGCATGTGTGTGTGTGGGGGGGTGTCATCTCTCTGTGTGTAATGTTCACTTCAACATGTGTGTTGTTTGTGTTCACAGACAGACCAGCTCTCCTGCCTCCAGTGGCATCACTGACCCATGTCAGACACCTGGACGCCTGTCTGACCATGCATACCTTCTGCATCCTCGCATCAGGACCAAACACTTGAACTGAACTCACATCCCTCTGAATGATGCTGCTTGTTCCTGCATCATCCTGCATCCTCCAGCATCCTCCATCACATCAGGACCAAACACTTGAACTGAACTCACATCTTACCTCTGAATGATGCTGCTTGTTCCTGCATCATCCTGCATCCTCCAGCATCCTCCATCACATCAGGACCTCACACCTGCCCTGAACTCATATCTTACGTCGGCTTCTCTGAACTCACATGTTCACATTGATGGTTGCACTGCTGCATAAGCAGTCCCATCTGATCCAGGTTTGAACAGCAACTTTTGACAACCAAAGAGACTACCTTCACTTCAATCAAAGTAAGGGAACTTTCTTTTTTATGCTGTTTCTGTGCTGGCTGGTTCTACCTTTCTAAAGTTCATGGAGTGGACACTACAGTATGGCACTGTTGTTTTTTTAAACATGATGCTTGCTACATCTTTCTGGAGGATGTCACTTGTTTCTGATGTTTGTTTGCAACATGATGCTGATGGATGTCATGTGTTCATGATGGGTGTGACTTGATTCTGATGGATTTGGCTTGTTCATGGTGGGTGTGAGTTGTTCCAGATGCATTTGACCGGTTTCTGATGGATGTGACACATGGTGTCACATGATGTCATATGGGTGTGACTTGGTTACAGTATTCAATGAAAGTACTGTACTGTACTGTACAGTACAGTAGTGCTGGGCAGAAAAGCACTTTTGTACAGTAAAAACTGTACAGGTATGTGTTTATACTGTAGATGAATGTGTGGTGTAATGTGCTAGCTAACTGCTTGTAAATAAAGTGTTGTGCATGTTTAAGGATCAGTATGTACGCTTCTTCAGTGTCATGTTGATAAACGGGTGCTTGGCGTCTCGTTAGCGCCCTTTTTCCGATTTGCGAGCGATGTTCCGGTTTAACGAGAGCCACGTGGGTTTGTTCCAATGTGCGAGCGATATTCCGGTTTTACGAGAGCCACGTGGTTTGTTCTAATTTTGCGAGCGATGTTCCGGTTTTACGAGAGCCGCGTGGTTTGTTCCAATTTGCGAGCGATGTTCCGGTTTTACGAGAGCCACGTGGTTTGTTCCAATTTGCGAGCGATGTTCCGGTTTTACGAGAGCCACGTGGAGTTTTCCGATTTGCGAGCGATGTTCCGGTTTGAACGAGAGCTGCGTGCGGCCGTTCCAAGTTACGAATTTTCGCTTTACGAGCGCCTCGTTGTAACGGAACTCGCTCGTAAGTCGGGGACTACCTGTAATTTGGATATCTTGATAAAATGACAGACAAACAAATACACACATGCACAGACTCACATTATGGGCAGAAATTAATTAAGAAAATGTTTCATTATGAAACTGGATCCACACCTTGTATGCAGGTAGATATGGAAGTGATTTACAGCATGTTAAACTATCTCAAAAGACATTTGGGTGAACTTAACATACAAAAGTATTGTGATCGTTACATTCAGTGTGTTTTTGTAACTGAGTGGAAAGTCCAGTTTTTCCACAAACTTTTTTTCTCTGTAAATGCAAACAGAAAATGACTCATTGCTAAAGGAACTTTCTCCATATTGGCAACTTATTGCCTGTTTTCTATAAGCAGATCAATAATGGGAATAAACCACAATGTTTCATGCTGTTTTGTTTTCAAATCAGTCAACATTCATTTCTAATTTATTGATTTATACTTCATTTAACAGCGTATCTATGCTTGCCCTGTGTGTACTGTAACTGTGAGAAGGGAAAGAAAAATAATATTATGCTCACATTTTAATAAACTGGGATCTTGAAGCTTGGATGCATCACATTTATTCTGATTAGACTTCTTTGGTGACCACTTGACCTAAATCTGGTTCTCTAGAACCACTTGGCATTTCAGAAAGTGTGCGTCACTCACGCAGGAGCTGCTGGTTAACAGAGGTGTCAAGTAACGAAGTATAAATACTTCGTTACTTTACTTAAGTACAAATTTTAGTTATCTATACTTTAGTAAAGTAATTATTTTTCAGCCTACTTTATACTTCTACTTCTTACATTTTCACGCAATTACTGGTACTTTCTACTCCTTACTTTTTAAAAATAGCCTCGTTACTTTTCTTTCATTTTGCCGTTTTTTTTTGTAGAATATAGATATTCACGCAGGACTTTCCAAAAATTGGAACATAAATATCCGCTTCAGCAGCCGTCGTCACTCACCAGTGTTGCCAGATTGGGCGGTTCACCGCGATTTTCCTTCTGACTTTTGCGGGTAAAGAGTGCTTTGGGTGGGTGGGACTCTATCTGGCAACACCGGTCACACGCGTGTGTCTTTACATCCGGGGCAGCGTCGGCAGCTCCGGGACCCTCCATCAATGTAGAAGCGTATGCGGGTGGTTAATGAAGACCCTGACTCCTCAAGGACCTGAGAGAGAAACATTAGCAACTGCAGAAAACCATGAAAATTTCTCCAAAATGTTAAGTAGGATCAAATAAACCAGGCAGAGTAAAGGATAAACATCCCAACAGATAAGATATATTTCTAGTTTTCATAATAAAATTGTAAAAAAAAAAAAAAAGTACTTTTCACCAAGAACCACATTTTGAGCAGATCTTCCATTTGAACCATTGAAGTCGGTAAATGTTTACTTTTCCTCTGAGTAAAGTGCAGCAGTGTCTTTGTTAAATGGGTTTTTATCTTTTCAAAACCCATGGCTTATTCTTGCAGACTAGAGTTAAAGATCTGCCTCTGCATCTTATCTCGAGGTCTTCTGTTCAACCAGAATACATTTTTGTTCTTAACGTTTTTGTTTAATTTGACGTCAGTTTTTTGAACTGTGTCCCAACGACACGTTTATTATTCGGATAACAAACTTGCCTTCTGTTGCCTCTCTTTCCAACACTTTCACACAAATACTTTGATGCTATTGTGTTGTCTGTGAGGATGAGACAATTATCACCATTTTGTCTCACAATTTACATCCTCTATTTTTACTCCATTATTGATGAAATGTTTTAATTTGTATGTAGCAGAAGGGCAAAAGTTGCCACATCCATCCTGGTGCACAAATTTACTTTAACAACAAACCAACTCCACCTAAAGAACTTTTTTCAGTTGCCTCTATTCCTCCCAAAACATATGCTGTTTGTAATGTTTGCTTGCTCACAATATTAGGTTCACTGTTTGAAAAAATAAGTAAGAAAAAGGGAGAGATGGTTGTTTTTGCATTTCAAACACTACTTTAACACATCAGGGCTTCATAAATATGCATCAAGAATTCCCAGTTGCATGTCACATAAAAAACAGCTGGATGCACTGGAAAACACGCCTGAATCTGAGGCAATATAATATAATTTAGCTTGGTTTGGCATAAAAAATGTGAATATTATAATTTTTTCTCAAATCTAATAATAATCTATTTGCTATAACTTTATATTGTAATGCATCTATTTACAAAAAGATGGACTAAAACCTTCACTCTACTGAGATTATAAAATATTTAAGGCTGCACCTAATTGGAAAATCATGTATCTGTGACATTGTTGATTTTCACAGTGACAGTATCAGTTGAAGTGTAGTAATAATAATAACTTTTATTTATAACGCACTTTACATTAAACAAATCTCAAGTGCTACAATGAACATTAAATAAAAGCAAGATTAAAATCAACCATAAATGCAACTAAGTGGAGGAACAACCAAGAGGACAGTGCCTCACAGATGAACGCATCAAAAACAAATTCACAAAATGCAGATAAAAATGAAGTGTACACACTGTTTTTTTTTCCACACTGTGTATTTTTATGTTTCTGTTGTTATCTAACTTGGATGTGAGCATCAAGGGCAATGACAATTCGTTGGACAGGCCAAATATATAGTTGGTATTCAGAAATTGAATCCATCCCACTTGTAATTTTAATAGTTTCTAAACCCCGCTTTTTATCAAATGATGTTGCACATATCATTATAGCCCATATGGATATTGCACACATTGACGTAAACAGCGGTTACAGAGTGGTAATATGTGTTTAAATAATTTAAAACAAGTTACTTTGTACGGCCAAAGGTTGAAATGTGACTCGCTTTTAATTTATTAGGTATTTTTTAACATCTTAACTGTTTAAACTTGGCAATAAACATTTACAGGTCTCTTTTGTAAATGAGCCCTCGAGCCTCAATGAGACTAACCTGTAAAAATAAAGGTTGAATTGAAATTGAATTGAATTAAACCTCTAATCCTAAATATTTAGTTTCAGTTCATGTCTAATTTCTGAAGTTTTTGCAGCTCAGGCAGAAAAGAAAACAGGCCTTTTTTTTTCATTTATTCATTCATTCAACCTTTATTTAGACAAATAAATCATACTGAGCCAAGAAGACTCTTTTACAAGTGAGATCTGCTTAGACAGACAAAAAGTAAGGAAACTGGACACATTAGGAATTTGGAGGCGAAAAAATTCTTATTAAAATTTTTATTCTTGCCTGAGAAGAAAAACTCTAATATTAAAAAAACACCTTGCACAACAAGCACATAGTGACGTAGATATTCCGCAGATGGGGGAGAGACAGAGCGTTGAGCAATGTCCATGGACGCTCACGAGGGCACTGTAAGAGTTCTGATGAGGATGGAATAATCAGCCAGCTCCCTCTGATGAGATCCATAAACATTCTCGAGAGATGTCGGGGAATAGCCAAGGTCAACGCTAATGTGAATCCAAGAGTCCTGAAATTATGACAGAATGTTTATTCAGCTGGTTCCCTCTGGTTGAATCAGTGGAATTCCCCGATGGGAGGGGGTGAGAGTGTCAGATTACATGTCCTCCAGGCGTATTCAGATAAGGTGGCCTTCAAGGCCAGTCGGGGGAGCCAGATTCAGACAAGCATACAGTTGTTTTGGAGACAGGCTGAATATAATGACGTCTACCTTGATTCTGTGTTGGTCCAAAAATGGTTCTGAAATGTCCAAATTATGTGGCCACACCGATGGAACATGCTGAGTAAAAATCCCCGAGATCTGATCCATTCTGCCCAAGGTAATTGAGTCTGGGTACACAGGCAAGAACCAAGCCATCACAAAGGCAAGCAGCATGATCGGGTCCCAATTTGCTGCCGACAACTTCCTTGATCATGGATAAAATCAGCAACCAGCTGAATCCAAAAAGCAGGAACCAGTTTTCGTAAATCCAATTAAATATGTGTCCTTAAAATCCACAGATGGCAGCAGAGATAGACAGATCATCAAGTCTTCAAGTCGATGAGATATCCAGCTGCGTGCATGCCAACAGGGAAAATCGACTCGCCTAAAGTCTGTCTTCTCTTCGAAGTGTAAAGGATTAAGAGGAGGTCAATATTAATACTGACCTCTTTACCTTAATTAATTTACTTATTCAGATTGAATAGTACTTTCACGGATTCTTTTCTTTTTCAGTTTACCCAATATTTCTGTGATCTTTATGATGGATAAATAAAACAGAAGCCATAGAGTGACAATGGACACGTTAACTTAGCTTGATATGTCAAAGAGACACTATCATTTATTTAAAATGAATCAACTAAATTAACACCATTACACTTGATTGACTTGATTTCACTCTCTTTCAATTTAACACGTCAGCACATTTAAATTGTAACAACAGACTTCAATACTGGATGTTAAACATATTTAGTCTGAGGGCTCTTTAACTTAAAAAATAGTTTCCAGCTTAGAAATGGAGATAAGGAAAGATTTAAGAGGAATTGGGAGGTTAAGAGAGGAAGTTTATCTTGCATTTATGAAACCAGATGACACTCTTCCATACGCGTCCAGCTAAGATATCATCACACCTCCAGCAAGCAAACAGCTGCTCCTTTACCTTAAGACGTCCGCCTTGGTTCTGGTAAAGAGCTGTGATCAGCCTTGGACTGACGAGTCGTCGGTCCCGCAAGTCCAAGCTGGACTCCACACGTGTTTACCTTGTCGGTGTCGGTGATACTTGCTTTCGTCGGCAGAAGCCGTGGCAGTCGTGGTTTTTTGGCTCAAGATAAACTTATTCCAGGAAGGAATAACAAAGTTTTGAGCTTACGCTCATTCGAAGTGGACTCATAACAGCAGGTTATCAGTCCTTAGCTGAATGACTGTCCTTGGCGGGTGACAGGCATTCATTCAGCTCTTTGGGACGTCTTCATGTCTTGAAGTTCCCAGCAAACTCATCCGTTCCAGCAACAGCTTAGAACTTAAAGCAGGATCCAAGAGATGAGAGAGACTTGTGTCTTTTTCATTGGTCCGTGGACCAGTCGAGCAATTCACTTGCCGTTATCACGACTCAAGGTTACAGCCAGAGCAGAGGGAGATTTGTTTAGGAAAAGACAGAGCAAGCTGGAGCCCTTCTCATGAAAAACAACAGATTAACTGTCTTCTGACTTTCTAAACAAAACGGTCGGGCCTCTGTGACCCGAGACTTCAACTTTAACACAGCAGTGAACACAGTTTAACTCTTACAGAATAACACAGCTTAAAAGCACACATCATGAAAATGACAAAAGTTATTCTTTTGATTACATTAGAATAAAATCAAAGATAGAAATAGTCTCTTTTGGTGACTATATTCTCAGATTATAACTAATGGAATAATTTGTAGTAAGTGTCTTGCTTTACTGAGAGGTCAGTAAAGGTCATCTCTGGAACAGTTCAAAAATACACAGGTGTATCAAAGTGGACACGGTCATGCCCACTACAGAAGAAATGTTGTCAATTGTGTTAAGGGACCAACTGGCCAAATCAAGTCCATAATTACGGTTCGGAGGATATGCAAGAGAGGCTCAGAAGCAGTTTCACAGAAAGACAGAGCAGCAAAACAGAGAGGGAGGGGAGGGGAAAAGTGTCTGACTTCGGCAGAAACAAGTGGTGAATTTTAAATTAGAGAGGTCCAGAAACTTATTGGGCCTCATGCACAAACCGTTCGTACGCACAGATATGTGCTTATCCTGTGCGTACGAGCGATTAAGGATCATTTGTGGCATCCAACAATGTTTTCGTATCCTAAGATTTTTTTCAGATACGAACAAAATGTACGTGTGGTCTGGACCTGTCGTATATTTTACGAGCAGTCGGTCCGCCGTTATCCAGATGGATTTCCATCACTAATCACTTATATTTCGTTATTTAGAAAATATTCTGAGTTTAAAAAGAATTAAATGCAACGACACAAATTTGTTAAATTAAAAGAAAGCGGCTTCAAACCCCCCCCCGCGCCCCACTCGACCACCGTGCGCCCCCGCGCGTGGTGTGGCACACGCCCCCCCACCCCGTGCCAACAGTGGGCACGGGGTCCCCCCGCGCCAGTGTCGGCATGCCCCCCCCCACGCCGCGCGACTGTCGAGCAGACACACACACACGCACACACACACACAGCACCGCAGAGAGAGGGGAGAACAAAGCGAAACCAGCTTATTCATTCGTTTCATGTCATTTTTTATTTAAGCTGCCTGTTGACTGCGGGCGCACTGTCATCTGTGTTCTGAGTGTGGATCATCGCGCGTCTTGCAGTAAAAGTCTGCTCCATCTCGCAGACTGTCCACCTGTCGTGCTGCGGCGAGACGTTTGTTTGAAGCCATTTTCAGATCAAACCATTTATTCTTGATTTCTGATACTGTACGACCCACGGGAGACACAGCATATGCACTACAATATTAATATGAGGTTAACTGTAGTTTCGAGACATTTTAAAATGCCTCTGTTCAAAAACACATCCGACACTTGCGGGGGGTGGGGGGGTAGCGGTGCGCTACAGCTCTTCTGAATAAGTGAAACTATAATGTAACACAGTACACTGAAATTAGAGATATTTGACCATCCGACACTTGCGGGGGGTGGGGGGGCAGCGGTGCGCCACAGCTCTTCTGAATAAGTGAAACTACACAGTTGTTTACAAACTTTACACTAACATTAAAGATATTTGACCATCCGACACCTGCAGGGGGGGGGGGGTAGCCACAGCGCGACTGAGAGCAGATCTCCGAACGCGTGGAGTTCCTCATTTTACTTCATGAGTTTGAATGAATGGACACTTCCTGCTGTCAGAAGGCAGGAAGCGTGGCCTTATATGGTGTTTTGAGGGGTGGAAATTATGTAAATTACCTTCACGCGAGCACGCGCAGGTGAGTAGAACAGGTGGAATTCATCACCTTTAAGCAGCCCGTTTACACGCTTTTCTTGAGGATAGAAGACTTTGTTGGATCTGACGTGGCATGTTCGTACGAACGCTTCGTACGAACAAAAGTAGGAGAAATTTAGGATAAGAATAAGAACATTTTCGTGCATGAGGGCCATTGTGCCAAGGGATTCTTAACAAGTCTAACTAAATACCATAACAATGAGCTATATGTGTTAACTTTAGCATCCATTTTTAGTTCGAGTTGCAGTGCATTATGGACAGTTTCTAATAATGTAATGTACAACTTCTGTACACTACTTTTATTGCATCTGTATTGAATTTTTAAAGCTCTATACTGTATTAGTGAGTTCTAAAACGTGTACAGTAGTCCCTCGTTTACCGTGGGGGATCCGCACCCTTAAAGCCATAAGTGAAAAACCGAGAAGTAGGAATAGTAGCACAAACAGTAAGTAGTAAAACAGTAAGTAGTAGTTTCTTTTATATATATATATATA